>JAOWBF010000039.1:14067516-14079407 GCA_028566175.1 Vinca major
GGTGAAAGAGAGGGAGGAAGGAAGGGGTGTCATTGGCATTGTGGTGGAAAGATTACTATTTGTTTGAGTTCCTTAATTTTTTCAAAGTGTCCTAAACGTCCTATATTGAGGAATGGAGGGAGTAACTTTTTCTTTTTTGCCTTCTTCTTTTCACTTAAGTTCAACCATCTTTCCGCAATATCTATTAATTTCTCAGGCTTCTTAGATGAACCAGGAAGTGATTATGCAGCTTTACCTGCCTAATAATAGCCTGCTAATAATTATGCAGTTACATTTTGCTTATTGATGTGTTTGTGATAATTTCTACATGGGTTCAATTTGGCCGTCTCATCTCCAGGAACACCGAGACAAAGTAAAGGCTGAAGCTATTGGGGTACACTTTGGGCCAATTCCTGTTAGTTTAGAGCAAACATCTTATGACGAATCACCTACTTTCTCGATGGATGACTTTGAAGGTGAGACAATATTCGTGGAAGGCTGAAGCTTGCATTTCTCTTTCTTATATATTGGTTTATTCTACTTTTGTTTTTCTTTTTGGGTGCTTGCATGGCAGCTCTGGGAAGTTCAAGTGCAACATCATCAAGCCCTCCAAACATGGGGGAAAGGCCGTTATTTTCAAACGTCGCTAGGCTGGGTTTTGCTGCTGCACATGATTCTCCAGCTCTAAAGTCCGAGGGAACACGTTCCGTTCCTGGGATGGAAATGCCACGCGATTCTGTTGCTGCCACTGGTATAAATCCTTTTTCCCCTTCGTACTATTTTGAGTATACTGTCACTGTTCTTCCTTCTCTCTCTGCACTTGAGATTCCGCACTGGTGTTAGTCTTTCACAAAAGGGCAGAGTTTCCCATCTCTTATGTAGAATGAGGAGCACCTTGAACGACCTTGTCATTTATGAGTAGCATGAGATTTTATTTCTTTGGAAATTAATTACCATTCTAACTGGATGTATTATTTATTGATAGGAGCAAGAAATACTAGCACTCCATCATTTGCCAACATAACATCTAGAGGGAAACCTCCCGAAAGGCAAGATACTCCAAAGGTGAATGAAACGGGAAAGAAAGGGAAGAAGCCGAGTCGAGTGCTTCTATCAACTGCTGGAGGTCGACGCTACTGAAGTTGAACTTGATTTTCCACCTATAATGACATAGTAGGACCTGCATAGTCTGCAATGTGGCGTTGATAGTGTTTAGAATGGTTTCTTGACCTATCTAGAGTTGTTTATTGGCATATTTAGTCTAGTTGCAAATAAGCTGTGTATTGACGGTGATGGCATTGCTGGTCTGAGCATTTGCGCGACAGCCTTTTATCTTGTGTGATTGTTTGTGAAACATTGGATCTTAGGGATGTATATTGTCTGATACATGTTTGTTTGTTTGGTTGATTGTTCTGTTTCTCTTTTAGCTTTGAGGAAGTTATGGCGAGCTCGTTTTTCTTTGTTTATTGTTTGCTGCATGTCTGGTCCATTCATAAGAACTTGCTTCGCTAATTTTCTCTCAGATTAGTAAAGGTTATTGATTTATGAGATGATTCAGATCCTGAGAAGCTTTTACCAGGTTATTCATTCAATTTGTAGTTAATTGTGCTATATATTTGATTATGAGTGCATTTGATACGAGGATTGGTTAATAATTAATAATTTGTTTTGTGGATAAACATATGACTTTCTTTTAAGAGTAATGACCTTTTGAATTTTGATATGTTGCTAATTCAGTCTGTTTCTAATTGGATTTGCTTTACTGTCTCACTAGTTCTATTTAAGGATTGAATCCGATACTTTACTTGAGGGGACTTTGAGACCTTGCTTAAGGGAGCTAAGCTCTACAAAGCGGATTCATGCATATCTTGATGGAAATTGGACGTGCTAATGGATGCCTTTTCTTCTCTTTTAGTTTCTTCAAGGGAAGGAGGGATTATTGTTGGGTAGTGATAATGCCAGAGTACAAATTCTTCTGCAAGAGCAATTTATATGTATATGGCAAAACTATTCCTCTATCATGTCAATTAAAATTTTCAATTCCTTTTCCTATGACAATTTATGCACGAATTCTTGTTTTACATTTTTTTTAAAAAAAAACAATTCATGTTTTCAATCTCACAGAAATTCTCAAAAAAAAAAAATAAAAAATCGATCCAAATGCACTAATGGGGTTTAGCCAAGTAACCTTTGTCGGATAAAACAGTGCAGAAATAGGGTCAATGCCGTTGTATATATATATATATATAATAAAGTTCAAATAGCATTAGACCACCTTTAACTATAAAATAAAATGTTTAGTATAACACCAATAATATTAATGTATTGAATGTATTAATTTAGATTAATTTTACTTTAGATCAATAATATTATTACACTAAAAAAATTAAAATATTCAGCCATAACTAGAATCTGTCTGGTAGGGGGAGGAAGGAGTGAGAGAAGTTACTGTTTCGCTCAGTCCGGGCAGCCAATTGAGGTGATATTCCAGGTTCAGAGTCTTCCATGACGCGTCCCTTCAAGCTTCCATCGCCGCCCAATAACACCACCAACCTCCTCTTCCTCCTCCGGCGGAGACCCGCACTTGTTCATCTCCTATGCGCCGCCGCCATTTTCTCTCTCGTCCTTTTCGCTGTTCAGACTTCTTTATTCACCGGTCAGCTTTTACTTTTTTCCCTCACTCTTAATTTCTCTTCCCCGCCCTAATCTCGTTTCCTCTTAATTTTATTTTATTTTTTCAGGTAATCAAAAGCTAAATAATGTCAATAGAGAGCAAATTCGGGTACTCTATGGCTTCCAATCCACCGTTCAGCAATGCGTGGTTTGTTCTTCTGCTTCTCATTTCTTTCCATATTATTACGTCTTCTGTTGTTTATGAGTAGTGTCCGGATCTTCTATTACACTTCTCTCTGCAAGTTCACACAAAATTAGTAGATCCGCAAATTTTATTCTCATCTTTATTTATAACTAAAATCAATTAAAATTTTGAAGAAAAATACATGATTATCCACGAAATTATAGCACAAATTGAAAAAAATAAACTAAATCATAAGATCAAATTTTGAGTTTTTGACGTTTTTTCGTCAATTTTCAGTTGATTTTGGTTGTAAGTTAGCTAAGGATGAGAATAGGAAGTTGTTGAATTGAATAATTTTGTGCAAACTTACAAAAGGCATAGAAGATCCGGACACAACGGTTTCTATTTTCAATATTCAATATTAAAAAATCTCACTTTTTTTTTTGTTACCTCATTTGTTCTGCTCTAATTGGGTTAGTATCATAGATGAAGTCGCTGAGTTTCATTTCTAGTGAAGCTGGGATACTTTACAATGCACTACATATGTCTAATTGTCCGACATTCTTGTGTAGGCAAACAGAGGTCTTGGTCTTACTGCTCATATCATTGACCATTGCAAAATTGTCCTCAAATTCCCAGAAGGGACAAATAGCACCTGGGTTCGTCTCTTACTTCTTATACTTCCATCTGCATTTCCTTGGATAGGAACTCATTTTGCTTATTTGACTTGCAGTTCAATGAGCAATTTAAAGTCTTTGAATCCTTGGAGTATAGTTATGATGTTTGTGAAGCTATTCTGCTCTGGGAACAGGTTTGTTTCTAACCTACTATTCTCGTTTAGGCCCTGCTTCTGCATGGTACACAAAATGACTAAGAGTATCTCATATGCAGTATCGTAACATGACTACAGTTTTAACACGAGAGTATCTGGATGCTCGTCCTGATGGCTGGTTAGACTATGCAGCAAAAAGAATAGCTCAGTTGTATGTTTTTTTTCTCACCTTTCTCCGTTTGTATATTTTCAATACCAACTTTCTTAGATTTGTTTCTTTTTTGTTGTCGTGTATTTATGAATTTATTCACTTCTTCCTTGTGATTGTTTGTTTATCTTGGCCCTGTCGATTTTTTTTACTACTTGGAATTTTGTTTTTTTGGCACCACTAATTGGAATATTCTTTCCCCATCATCAACATCGCAGGGGTGCTAAAAAATGCTACAATAGGACTCTGTGCGAGGAACATCTTAATATACTCTTACCAGCAAAACCGCCATTTCATCCTCGCCAGTTTAAAACTTGTGCTGTTGTTGGGAATTCAGGGGACCTTTTGAAGACGGAGTTTGGTGAGGAAATTGATAGTCATGATGCAGTAATAAGAGACAATGAAGCCCCTGTGAATGAGGTAATACACTTGCAATATGTTTAAAATTTTCTAAAATTAAAACAAACTTTTTAGGATTGTTTTTATGTTGCAACAGTACTCATATCAAAATAAGCCATTTTTTCCCATTCATTGCTCATATATATGCAGTGTGTTTAAGCCAAAAAAACACTTGCAATTTTATGTTCTTTTTCTCCCCTTTCAGAAATATGCTAAGTATGTTGGCCTAAAGAGAGATTTTCGGTTAGTAGTGAGGGGTGCAGCTGGTAACATGGTTCCCATTCTCAATGGATCCGGTACATTCTATTCTTTTTATCTTCTTCTTCTCCTCCTCCTTTTCTCTCCTTGAAATATCTTCAAGCTAGGAATACTGTCGCTCCATCTTTCTTTTAGAGATGGTTGCAGCAAAATAAATCCTTTATGCAACTCGCATCCCTATCATTTTCTTTTATTTACACAATCCCACTTTTCTGACATCTATATATCTCTGTATTGGCATGTATCCGGTCTTTGATATTTTAGTGTATTGTTGTACATCTGTCTTCTTCCCCTCCCAATCTTCCAAAGAAATAGAGACCTTCTCTTCTCTCTCGTTTCCAATTTCTACCATTGCAATTTCTTATTGTTTTTCTATCATTGTGCTTTTTGCCTTTTTGATACAAAAAGAAAACGATATCCAACTGTGATAATTTCCGTACTAAATAGCTAACTAGTCAGGACATTTGTTTTTCGCTTGCAGCTGATGAGGTACTCATAATCAAAAGTCTAACTCATAGAGACTTCAATGCAATGATAAAGGTAATCCTTGTCATGCACAAAATATCTTATGACTTATCATTACAAATGCAATTGCTGATGCTGGACTTGATTTTAGTTTCATGATTGGTTACTTCGTTCCTTAGCTTTTCAAGATATCAAGAGTTGAGCTATTTCTGCTCCTCCTGTGTTTTTTGTTGACAAATGAGAGTCCTGCTCATCGAATGATAGGTCATTGTATACATGAACTATTTGCTGAATAGAGTTTGTAACTATGCTTTGCAATCTTACGTTGCTGAGACATAATTATTATTCATGAAAAAGAAAATAGAGACATAATTTTTAGTTGATGACAAGTGAAGTCACTGTTAATGAATTGATTGTTACGGAAGGAAGCTCCTCATCTTTAGGATGAACTTTGTACCGATTTTCAGTTGGATAGCACTAGCAACCTTATACAATACATTGCATTTAGGAACTAGAAATTTTGAACACCTGAAGCTATTTGATGACTTCCGAGGCCATCTTGAAAAGCATTTAAGATATGATTAAGTTCATGATTGTGTTATTATACCTTCAAAATGTATGTGTAACAACTATAGTCAATATTTTGATTGCAGAAAGGCCTTATTGGCAACTTGTCTAACTTGTATGTTATTATAGGAGATTACGAATCCCGTTTATCTCTTCCAAGGTATTGTACTCCGCAGAGGTGCCAAAGGAACGGGGATGAAATCAATAGAACTGGCACTTTCTATGTGTGACATTGTCGATATATATGGTTTCACTGTGGATCCTGGTTACACTGAATGGTTAGTCTGTTTGGTATTTCAGAAATTTAGTCTCGTCTTATGGTTATTTTTTAAATCGATAACGCATCCAACCTCCCATCCTCCGTTCCCAAATGATCATGTTTCAGGACCCGGTACTTTTCTGAGCCTAAGAAGGGCCACAATCCACTTCAAGGAAGAGCATATTACCAACTCTTAGAGTGCCTTGGTGTAAGCACATCTTTTCTGCTTCCCTTGGAACTTTTTGGTGCATCTACTGCTACATAAACATTTGCACAAATTTCAGGTTATTAGGATCCATTCTCCCATGAGAGCAAAACGAAAGGGAGGGTGGTCAGATGTTCCAAGTCGAGAAATGATACACACAGCTCATGCAGCGGCCTTGCACTTGAAGAGGAACCAATCTGGTGGTGAAGATGGAGGGTTGGGTCAATTTGGCAGCTGCAAGGTTTGGGGTAATGCAGGTGCCTATGGCAGTGGTCCAATATCTGGATCTCCCGACATGAGCGATGTTAGGAAAAACTCAAATTACAACAAATGGGAAATCATGCCTTTCAAGAGTTTAAGAAAAGAAGCAAAGGATCATTTTATGCAGATGGAGGGGGTGTCTGTGTATAAAATGGACGGGAACAAATTGGAAGACTTGGTCTGCGTCAAGCATTCTTTGAAATCCGAGACATGACCGAGAAGTGTTGCTGCTATTTGTGTATGATACAGGACTGCTACTTGAAAGCCTGATTGTCTTCATCTTCAGCCAATTGAATTATAATGACATGAGTTATTGTACAAGAGATCAGTTTGTAGTCACAAATCACAATGCTTAATAGGAGTCCCTGGAATCATTTTAATCAAGTTGCACCAATGGGCTAACCAGGATTGAAAGGCTCATGATATAAACTATTTGCTCGATGGATACTCGTAAGGACTGTACAATGAAGACTCTGAAGACCCAGATAGCGGCTTCTTGAAGCTGCTATGTGACTTTTTACATTCAATTTAGATACAATTCATGTTGAGAGGTGTTGGAAAGGCAGATTGATAGGTTATTGTTCTGATGTAGTCTTGCCTTGCTCTGCTCTTAGTTTAGTCAACAGATTGTTTCTGGGTTGTTAGAATGTGAGCTTACGTATCATTTCTTGAATACATTACAAAACAACAGAATAGCAAGTTGTAAGACTTATTTTCTCGTGTTATGTCTGAATTCCAACTCTTCTGCTGAAATCTGGCGCATGCTAATGTTAACATATTTAACTTGGACTTTTGGATGGAACTGCACAACAAAGCAACTATAGATGGAATGTGATTGAAGATATTTCTAGAAACTGGACAAACCCAGCACCTGATTCGCTCCTATTAGAGCAACTGCTGCAGCAACATATGAAATTTCAACAGTAGACCATAGCTCCTCAGTCTCGAAAGTTTTCTTCTCTTAAAAGAAGCATAGTTTCAGTAATTTATTTGACAAGGTTGGTGTTGTTTCCCTTGTTAGTGTATTTACAGCAGACACTTGGTGGAGACGCCTGTCTGGCAACCATATATCCAGAGAGGCAAAGATCAAACCAGAGAACAGACGCCAGAGTAGACCATCAGAGTCGACTAAGAGAGATTACATAGACTACACTGCTTACCAAAAGACATAAGAGTAGTAGTAGCTCTTATCCTTTCTGAACTAAAATATCACTGACCATTAACATTGATCTTTTGTCTTCTTTTTTCTATGGTTTTGACAGGGTGTTGCTACTTAAATATCAAACTACTGCTAACTACTTAAGCTTCAATAATATCCAATTACAAAGAAAGTTATTTTTTTCAAATGGAAATTAAAAAATCAGTTGAGCATCAACAATCGAATGAAGAAAGGAGATGAGGACAACGAGAAAGAAAATAAACTAGTCACTGCAATTAATAATTTTTGGATTTAAGTAGCAAAACAAAGTTCCTACAATTACAAAATTGAAGAGACGAGCAAACATGAATCAAACTATATCTTTAATTCAGCTCCTTTACTTGCTCATATTCAGTGGTTGTAAAAATAGGAAACACAAACACAAAACGGCCAAAAAAATAGAACATTCTTAAGATGGATAATACTATCTCATTTCTTCTGGTTACCCTTGAGTACATCCTCAGAAACAACCTTGAGCAACTTCCTCTGCTTAGCAGACTTAGCAATCTTCTTCAACGTCTTGGGATTCGTAATCTTCTGTAACTTGGTTCCACTCCTCAATACATTCTCCTTCTTCTTCTTCTCCCTCTCCTCTTTCTTCTTCCTCTTCTCAATCTTATTCTGCCGTATCTCTTCCTTCAATTCCTTTTTCCTTCCCTGATAAGCTTTCTTTAACTCCTTCTCCCTAGTCCTCTGTTCCAACGTTGTTTTCTTCTTGCTACCGTTTAAAGCAGATGCCCTGTGCGTCCTCACCTGCTTCCATTAAGTCTTAATCAGTTAAGAGATTAGCGGAATCTGTTATCAAATACACTTAAAAACATAAGTAAATAGCGTACGGAGGTAGTATCTAGCAATAAGTGATTAATCAATTAATTTCTAATAACAAGTGCTGAATCAATTAATTTTTAAGCATTCAAAAGTGCTGAATGAACTAATCTTAATTTTAAAGCACGCAGATGCTTCTGCGCGTCCTCACCTGCTTCCAATTGCGACCGGATACTTTTCCGGCGATTACTCCGTCGTAGGTTGGGACGCCTACGGGTTTGTTAGGGTTATCGGAGGAGGCAATTGCTTGCTTCTTCTTTGAAGGTTGACTGGCGGCGGCGGATTCGAAGTCCATGTCGTCAGTGTCCATGCGCTGCTCATCGGAGAAGATGGAGGTGGCGGAGGCATCGTCAAGAGCTCTCTTTCTTTTGTAGGTTTTTCCGCCGAAACCTTCATCTAAGCATCTGAAATCAATCGTGCAAGCCATCTGAGCTCAGATTTTCTGAATTTCAGAAACCCTAGTAAAGACTTTAGAGCTGTGTCCGCTCAGCTCGACTACATTACGTATAAAGGATGATGAGTCTGTCCACTATCGTCTTTATGGGCTTCAAATAAAAAAGAGTATATAGGCCCAGAACATTACTATAGGCCCATTTGGTTAGAACCTTAAAAATTCAAACAAACCCACTGAATAGTCCAAAACATTACTGGAAGCCCATTTGATCTAACTTGCTTTTTTTTTTTTTTTTTTACCAATATTCAAATATTTAATCTAACTGATATTTAATAATCACTTTAACATCCTAACAAGAAATCCTACAAATCTGCAACATAAGTTGCTCCTAAGATGTCTAAAACTCACGACCTTACTCTAGGCAAGTCAGTCGTAAGTGTAACCATCTAAGCTAAGATTAGATTGCTTATTTAATTAAGTACTTATTACCATCTAAGCTAAGATTAGATTGCTTATTTTATTAAGTAGTTATTACAGGCTAAAAGCATTTTTATAATCACATATCAAGGTAAAGGTTTTGAGAATGGAGGATAAAATACCAAGAGAAACAACATAAAACAGAATGTTAGATAGCTGGCTGCCCAGCAACTATGTATAATGAATGCACTGAGTTGAAGCATTTCAATCGCAAGGTTCACTACAACAACAAATATGGAGGAAAGTCAGTGCTCGCACATACCCCATCTCTCATCTCTCACACTGCCAACTACTAATTCCTACAGAGCTTCCGCAATAACAGGTAATAAATTATATGTAGGACAGCTTAGTGCTAATCTCAGAGCTGATGTACAGCTATAAGTAATTCATACAAAAAGAAGGAAATTGAACGCAGAGTGAAGCGAGAGGACGTAAAAGCTTATGCCAATTGATTGTGTCAACGTCCATTTGAACCATTTCATGATCTACTTTACCAGTGCTTTTCCGATCTTCAAGCTTTCCCGTGGCTCAATTGACTATTGTTCTTAGAAGATATCGACGAGTTCTGAAAGATTGCTTTCAAAGAATGCATCATGAAGAGCCCTAACACATTGTTCTGCTTCACTGTCATTTACTATTAGTGAAATGTTCACCTGAATTGCCAAAAGGAAACTAATTAATAGGCGTTTAACAAAAGTGCAAAACCTAAAGATAATTTCAGTGTGCTACAGTCTTTGCCTTTATTGCTATGGACCAACAGAGGTTTTTCATTTAAAAAAAAAGATACCAACAGAGGAGAAATTAAGTATAGATACCTTAGACGCGCCTTGTGAAATCATTTGAACATTAACTCCATTGGCATGAAGAACATGGAAAGCCTGTCATGTCATTCACCAAACAAGTAAGAACCAAAGTTCCAGTTCAAGTAGACAATAGGCCAGTTTTCAAGAATGACAGGCCATCCTCGGGCCGGAAAATATTTTAGACAAAGAAAGAGCAAGGGAAATGCTCTGCCAATGACACGGGAAGCAGCTTATGGATGAGAAAACAGCAAGACAAATTCTAATAAAAAGCACAGGCATGGCAACTCTAACTGAATGCTGTACGGAGAGTCAGAAGGTGGTATAAATAGCTATTTTGAATGAAAAGCACAGAAAGATCACCAACCTTTTCCAATATCAATGAGGACCTCTGAACATTCCCAATGAGAGAAATGATTGATCTGCGCTGAAGAAGATTCACGACAGCAATTTTCTCAAGCTCTTCCACGACATTATCCAATTCCTGCACGAAGAAGTAGAGGTTAACCTTTTCTATTTCTTTTTTCTTTAAGGAAGATGGAAAAAGGTATATTATTTGGGAGAAATACTGAGTTAGTTTTCAATATCCAAAACTAGATAATGCAATAACAGCATATTCAAATTTAACCAGCTAAACGGCAGCATACGTCTTTATAACCTACACTTGCCTGCTGTATCAGTTCTCTGCTCCAAAGCTTTGATGGATCCAACGTCAAGGATATACTAACTTCACTGGTGGCTACAACATCAACCGATATGCCCAAATCTTCAAAGATTGAGAACACCTGATTGGGGGAAAGAGCATGTTGACTAAAAACAAGCTTCTTAAATAAGCGAAAAGTAGGAAGCAAACAGCAACAAATATGCTATTTTTTACCTTGGCAAGGAACCCAAATTGACCTAGCATGCGAGTACTAGCGATATCTAACATTGTGACATTTCTTTTCAAAACAATGCTAGTTAGTACAGCCTGCAAGTGTTAAAAAACTAACATAAGCTCTAGAGAAATTTCTGAAATACTATGAAGCTTGTTAAGGGCATTTGGCGGTAACCTTGCTCATATCCCTTGATCTAGTGATAACAGTGCCAGGAGCCTTAGGATTATACGAGTTTTTAACCCTAACAGGAATATCAGCTTCCCTTGCAGGCCTCATGGACTGTGGATGGAGCACCTGTAAAGCATGAAAAGAAACAGCACATCAGTTTCAGTAACTGCATTGTGGCATCCGAGAGGGTGGTACTTGGTAACGTAAAAGTCCAGATTTTAACTTTCTGTACATAATTATACCAAAGCACATAGCCAGGAGCTAGTTATCATGAGTATAACAGGTGAGATCATAATTGCAAATACAAATTTAATCAAACACTGAGTATATGGTTACGCATTACTATATTCACTAGCCAGATGACTCCATCTGTAGAACGATGGATCATGGAAGCATTATCCTATTCCTAAGAAGTAATAAACCCATACAAAATAAGCCTTAACTGAAATCCCAAATGAAAGGGCATCCAAGCAATTATAAGATTTGCCTTTGCCTTTCATCATGTCATCCAAGCAAGTATTAGATTTGCCAATACTACCAATCAGATCTTACCTGTGCACCAAAATATGCAAGTTCAGCTGCCTCATCAAAAGTCAAGTATGGAACTGGTATTGCATGTTGGTGTATGTTAGGATCACATGTCAAAACACCATCAACGTCCTTCCAAACCTGTATGAGAACGGAATATCATTTCTGTTAGCAATGATATATGGTCAACGTGGAACTCAATAGAATATTGCAGGCTAAAAAGTCCATGAAATAAGAGGTATGCTTTTCTTTTAACATTTTTTGTTGTCTGAAATTTAAGCTGAACAAATTTCATGAAAGAGAAGATTACTAATGAAAAAGGCATTAGATATCCATGTAACCAGCAAGAATTCATTCGGAATCTATTTGACTAACCTGTATTTCACGTAAGCCTAATGCTTTTCCAATGGTTGTGGCAGTCAAATCACTACCACCCCTGCCCAAGGTAGTAAC
>JAOWBF010000039.1:14131404-14141625 GCA_028566175.1 Vinca major
CCATTATACAAGTATACTTGGTGATGTAATGTAAAACAAAAAGTCCATCTTCTTAGTCCAGACGGATTTTAGACGCGGATTATATAAAGACACACATTGCAAGAAATCTAAAAAAAAAAAAAATTGGAGCGAGAGAATGCAATACTTACAAAAAATAATTTTTTTAAAAACAAAATATAACGTTTTAAAAAATACTGAGAAACTACACCTAATCCTAGATCCGCTACCGTTTTCATTTACAACATAAAGTGGACCGCAACCTATAGAAGGCTTCTATTATAGAATTGTCATTCAAAACTCATAAGTCCAAGACTAGGAAAAAGAAACCTTAAAGTTCAAAGATAAACTGTCACTATAAGTGCTAGATACAGTAATAAAAATTAATGTTATAATAAATGTTACAGAAAAATATCATAAAATAAATTGTTATAAATAGATGTTACTAAGGAAGTTCAAGTATAATGAGAGAATTTACTCGATCCAATCATACAATACAAAAAATATGACATTGAATAATTTTTTGTCTTTGATCAGTCCATATTTTTTTTTGGAGCGAAAATATTTTATAATTTTATAATATATGTTAATAAAAAATATGCTAACATATTTATTCTGCACTATAACAACTCCGAATTTACTTGAACAAAAGGCCTAATAATAGGTTAGTAGCTTGCTATGAAAAGATATGCGAATTAGTACTAGGTAAGATAAACCAAAAAGATTTGATGTTTCATTGTTTTTGCCATAAAGATACATAGTACTTTTCTATAGCAGTAAAAATCACTCTTCAAAACCCTAATTTGAACCAGATTCAAGTTAAGAGAAATCTGATTTGAAACCTAACAAAGAGGCCTACTAGGCCAAATACTGTAAAACTGAAACCAAAAAAAAAAAAAGTGATCATGAGTTGAAGAAAGAAATTAAAAACAAAAACTAAAATCATACTCTTTGATTCATCTATAGGGTTGACTTGCACTACTTGTAATATGCCAACCATGATCTCCGCCACGATCTCCACCACCGCCAATCGGCCTAAATGCACCGTCGAAGGCTGCAGTGCCGGAACTTCCACCACCACTACCGTCTCCGCTTGTACCATGAGGTACTAGGGTAAGTGGGGTAGGAAAATTCATGAAATGCAAAGCACTGCTACTAGTAGCCATTGAACTAGTAGGAAATGACCACAAATTAGAATCACCCGCCCTAATAAATGGATTAATATTATTAGGGTTCGTCACCATAAGTAGAGTCGTAGATGCAGCCGGAATCGCTCCGAAACTCGTCTGTAACATATAATGATTTTGCATAGATATTAAATCTTCCTCCACCTTTCTTTTCCTTCCTAGCCCAATATTTTCTGCCCCGGCCACGTCATCAATACATGGTTCACGTAACTCTTGCTTAGTAGCTTGTAGTAACATAGAGTTTACATGAGTACTACTCACATTATTATTATTGTCACTAGGAAAATTCATTAAATTCGACGAATTTAACGAATTTTCCAGTGATAGGCCAACACCGGGGAATGAAATTCTTCGATTTGATTCAGACGATAGAGCAAGATTGAAGTAATTGCTCTTAAAATACGAAGAAGGTGCAGACATAGTTGACCCGGAGCTACGAAGTGAGATATTAAGTGAAGTGAAATTTGCCGGAATTGTTCCGGTCCCGGTGGCGGCTATAACGGCGGGTTCGGCTTGTTGAAGTAGCCATTGTATGGTTTCGCCTTCGGATTTGTGGCCTAATTCTTTAGTGAGTTGAAAAACCCTAGCAGCACAAGTTGCCGGCATCCGGGTCCGTCTTCCTCGGCCATCTACCTTAGTGTGTCTGTCCTTTGTTGAGGCTCTTTTGGGTTGTACCTTCTTGGGAAGTTCTGAGCTAGAAGGTGGTGGTGGTTCTTCATGATTTTCTGAGGTTTTTTGTAAGAGTTGGAGTGGGAAGTTTGAGCTTCGGAGAGCATTAAGGTTGTTGCCGGTTGTTGACATGATCATAGATTGATATAATTTTTAGACTAAGCTAAGGAGGGGTAGTAGTAGTAGTAGTAGTACATCTATCTATCTGTAGATGACCCTTTATTGAGACCCCTTTTGTGGTGTGAAAATCATTTGTCCCAGTATATATCCCTATTCATTCCTCTAACTGCTAGAATTTGCTATGTAAAAATTTCTTTCAATTATATATACATGATGAATTGTGATTATTTGAGTATAAAAATGAAGACATGCATGGGAATAGGTGATTTTTTTGCCCCTTTTGTGGGTCTTCTAATTTCTTTAATATTGTTGTTCCTTCCGGAGAGTTTTCATTTTCCTTTTCTTTTGTGGTTTAGCTTGATTTATCTTTTCATTTCATCTGTTTTCATCAAGTGTCTTATCTTTTATCGCTATTAAACTTTAATTGTATCCCACTTTTCTTTTACTGAGACACACAATTAAGAACACTAGAAAATTCTCAAGTGAAATTTAAGTGGGAAAATAAGTTTCACAACCTAAACCCCCATAATATTTTATGAAGAAAATTACTATTATGGTAGACTTTTTTCAGTAGTTGATAATTTTTTTACCATTAAATATGTACTGAATGAAATAAATTTGTGTAGCATCGTTATTTCTCATTTTTTCTATAAGTTAATTATATCTTTTAGTACAAATGATTAGATAGAGAATGAGATAAAAGATTCAACCTCTTATTAATTTATCTTTTAGTGCACAACAATACCCTTCTCTTTATCCACTAACTGAAATTATTAACTTATTGTGTATTCTTAATGTTGAAAGTTTTTTTTTAGTTAATTGATCTCTTTCACAAGTTTATGGAAAATAAGTAAATAAAGTATAAGTACCATTATTATTTTTACTTAAATTTAATTTATATTTTTTAAAACTGAAAATTGCAATATTGAAATGAAACAGTGGTAGACATCTAAGATTTGAAAGTTTTTCAGTATAGAATGTTTTATGATTTTTTTTGCACAATTCAATAAGTAGGAAAGAGAAAAAAAATAATTTTCATATAATAAAAAAATGTTCAAATTTTTCGTATCAAGAGGAAAAATTACTCTTGTAGAATAAATTAACAAAGTATAAAATTTGAAATACACAAAGCTAAGTATAGATTTGCATAAGAAATACTTAAGTCAATAAATATTTTCATTGGTTTTTTGAAGAAGTATTTTTGAATTAAAATACATTTTAAATAACATAAAATAATAATTATTAATGGATGGATGAAGGAGGGTATTGTTATCCACTAAAAGATAAACTATGAAAAATAGAGTGCAGATAATAAGTGTTGTGTCAATATTGCCTTCTATAATTTTATGGTACAAATCCTAATTTCTCTTGCCCGCGAGTGAGAGGGAGAAAGCGAGAGAGATATAAAATGAAAACTTGAGTACAAGCTTTAAGCAACAAACATAATGATAGGAAATTATAAATGTATAGGATATGAAAGAAATGTTATATGTGAAAAATATTTTCTTCCTAAGGTTAGGGTAACTTAAAATTTAATATTTATATATGTCCTTTTATTTTTTTATTTAGGGAAATGCTTTGTAACTCAAAAGAAATTATTTATAATTAGTTATAAAATACAGTTGAACACTGGTTTGAAAACAATTACTGTATTTTATACATTTACGCTATAATTGATTATAAAATATTCTTGACTTGTATTTTAAATTATAGCCAATTATAATTAATTATTAGAAACATCTAGAACTACTCTTTCATTTATTTGTTGATAATTATTTTAGAAAATATCTGATTGGACCGGGTCCATGTGGACTATGTGATATAAATTAAGCCACATCCCTGCAGAATGATGAGAGAGAAGGAAATGCAGTGATATGGCCAAATCTAAACCGTATGGTCCAGTGAACCCGGTCCATATCAGAATAGTTCATTATTTTAAGGAAGTCCTTTATTTGTGGTTGGACAACTGTTCCTTGATTCAGATTCCACGTGTGGTGTTTTTTTTATCATCATTAAATTAAATCAGGGATGATGATAGAGGGACGGGTGGTAATAGCCTTTTGAGATTTTTAAAAATATTAATAGATATAATAAATTTTATATGTAGTTTAGAATATTTTATTAAATTAGCCCCTCAAATATATTTTTTTAGTTTTTATATAGTTCAGTATATTATTACAGTTTTTACTCTCAACGTCAAATTTCTAACTTCGTCCTTGAATTAAATGAATAGAAGTCCATGGGAAGCTGGAGGACCAGCAGCAGCAGCCCTGACCCTACCTCTCTCCTGGTGAAGAAGAAAATATGGATTAAAAGAAAATTGATGACATTGAAGATAAAGTGACTCATTCATATAACCATTGCTTCTTTTGCCTTTCTTTTCTTCAATCAACTTTGTTTGCATTCAGGAACTTCATTTCATCTTTCCCCTTAATTAGATTGAGAGAAAAAAAGCAATTTGTTTGCATTCAGGAACTTCATTTTCATCAAACCCCTAATTAGATTGAGAGAAAAAAAAGCAATCAGGAGGTTAGTTAATTGAAAAAAATTCCATGCGCAAAAAGCTGGTTCGAAGTCAATTGAATTACCTTAAATCACAATTTGCATTATCGGAAATATATCTCACGCAAGAAACTAAATCTAAGAAGTTGAATTCTACCTAAATTTACATTATTGGATTGAAAATCTTCAAACATGAAGTTTGGCTAATTCTAAAAATGCTAAGTATAAGAGTACCTACATGAATTTAAGTGTAAAAGTTGTAAAAAAAAAGCATGTAAGGACAGTACAGTCAAAACATCTATATAAAAATACTATATATTAGAATAAACTTCTTATAGTAATAAAAAATAATGGTCTCAACTCGGGACCAGTTATAAATAAGAATAAACTCTACATTATAATGTTTCATTTTTTAGGACCCTCCTTAAGAAATTTACCTCCATATAGTAATAAAATAACATTAAATTTTAAATATATTTATATAAAACATCCATAATTATTTAACAATTTTACATTAAACTTAAGATGATATGAAATATTTGTCTAAAATTGTCTATGATAATGACTTAATTTTTGGGTTAACGTCACATCCTTTAACTTGCGCGTTCGTAGTAACTCGTCATCGGCACTATCTGTTCGAATTTTGCAGTGCTTGAAGCATTTTTCAATTGTATGTGGCTTCACATCTATCAACCATGTATAGTAGTTGTCTAAATATTGTGTAGTATTGTGTAATTGGTATTTAACTAATATAGTGTAGGAACATATGTTTTTAAAATATAAGAAACACATTTCTAAGTGTCGTATAATTAATATTAGTTACTTTTAAAAAAATATAATTTTTATATATAAGCCTCTATTTAAGAATAACCTCCATATAGTAATATTTTTCTCCAGTCCCGAGAGTATTACTGTGTAAATGAAGATAAAAATGCATATTAAATGTTGATTGTGATGTCTTTATTCTTCCTCATCTTCTATTTATAGACGCTTCTAAATATGATTTCCTGCCTTAAATTATGCCCATTACAACCATGATTTTGTGAAGTGGACAAGTTCTTCACGTTCTCCATCTCGGCCAAGACATGAGGAACATGTCCACTCCACCAAATCGTGACCAAAGTGGACGAGACGTAAGGCGGGAATCAAAATCAAAAAAAAAAAACACTTCAATCAACAGTTAAAATGCCTTTTTATCTTTATTTATAGTCTTTAAATTATTTCTTACGACTTTTCGCATTTAAATTCATATAGTTCAACTTAACCATCTGGTATTGTCCAATAACACATACTTCGATTAGAATCCATATAAGCTTTCTTTTTTAGTATTGTCCAATAACACATACTTCGATTAGAATTCACCCCTTAGAATATGCTTGTTGCATGAGAGATTTTTCAATAATGCATACTTAGTTTAAGGTTACCAAATTAGCTTAGGACAGGCTTCCTACATGAGAATATTTATTTTACAGTAACACAATTACCATTGTTTCTAAATTTAAACTATCTTGTAAGAAGAAATTTCAAGTGTGAATAAAAAGTTCGACAAATCTAACTATTCAACTCGACGTTCGATCAAGTTTTTTGTGGCAAGAGTAACAAATACACTTTGGAGTAGACTATCTCTCTTGTTTCATGGTGCTTGTCCCAACCAAAGGGAAGTCGATTAAAAAGAGAAAAAGTAGAAGAATGGTTAAAACATTTTTTTTTTTTTAAACATTTTTTTTTTCCTTCTGAAAACCCGAATAGTTAAAAGCTTCAACGGAGACAATCACAAATTTATGAATCTAAGATTTTTCCAGTCTCTAAGGAAACAAAAAATGTGTACTTCAAAATTTGTCCAACCTAGAAAACCAATTTGCACCACTACTCCATGACGTACGAGAGAAAAATAATTGATCGTTTTCTTTTGTTTTGGAAGGAAAAGATCCTGCTCAAATTATTTAAAATTATTATGTCGGTGATTATATAGTCCTCTATTAAATTTTCATTTTCTATGTTTGTTTATTCAAAATGAATGTTCATTTTATTAGAATGATGATATTTCTGTTTAAACTCTCATAACTACTTTCTATAAAATGTATAGGTTGCAAACTCCACTAACATATTAATTATACTATTAAAATTTATAATTAATGGATATTAGTACCATAATTTACTTATAGTGAATTTACTTCCTCATTCTAATCAAATACGTACGGACATACATTCAATGTTGGACAAAATAAGAATTATTTATCTTCTGTTTTTATTACCCCCGTAAGGAGCCTAAATGCCCTCATTTTGATACTAATCTGGACTTGGCTCCCACATAATCTTTCTCTTACTCAGAGATAGACTTAACTTCTGAATCTCTTTACACGATATTCACAGCAGTAATAATATTGGAGGCCAAAACCCAACCAAGGAAATTAACATATGTGGTATAGTATTGACAATCCGTAACCTGTTGCGTCAGAGTTTGGGATTATTTCTGTCACATCCCGTATTTTAAGGGTAATCGGGCATTGCCACATACGTCGATGGTACACCGAACCCTTAAACGAAAATGTTAAAATTCCAAAATACTCCAAACTTAAAAGGAAATTGAAAGGTTCTTATATAAATAAAATACTAAAAATACACAATCCGGCTCCTGTGCGGAACAGCCAAAGTTCCGCACGTGCGGACCACGCTGAGGGCCATTGATTTCATTTTTCAAATGGATCGACGGTTGAGATTTAAAAGAAGGTTAAAAGGATACATATATAATTTCATAAATAAATAATAATAAAAAAGTAAACACACAACCGTCACATCGGTTGAGTTACCGAGGTGAGAGAAAACGACAAAAAAGTCAAAAAGATAATTTTTTACAAGAACACATGTTTTTGTGAAATGAACACATGTTTTTGTACATTGTGAACACATGTTCTTGTATATTTGTTATTAATGAACATGTATTTTTGTGCAGTGAACACATATTCTTATATATTTGTGATTAATGATCATGTGTTTTTGTGCAGTGAACACATGTTCTTGATTAATGAACACATATTTTTTGTTCTGTTAACGCATATTTTTTATTAGTGAACAAATATTCTTATTCTGTGAACACATATTTTTTAAAATTTTATTTTTTCTCCCAATTAAAAGTAAGAAAGAGAAAAAAAAGTTTAAAATTTATCCTTAAATACATTTTAATACAACCGTTGGATTAAAAGTACAAAATACAATAGTTGACAGCTTCACCCGTGTATACTGAAAATTCTTGTTAGAATGAGAGAAGGGGCCCACCCAAGAGTAAGATGCGCCCACATGGGCATGTTCTCTTCACAAGAAGCGAGTACAGAAGCTCCCGCGAGTGGGACAATTGCAAAACCTTATCGCCAATGTGGTATTTCCGTAAATCTCTGCTCAAAGCTTTATTGTCACTAACAATATTACTACTCTGAATATTCTAATAAATATTTAATACAATAATAAAATTAATTTACATATAATAGTACTTTCTCGTTTATTTCTAATTACCTCAAATGTCTAATGTATGAAAATTCAGAGAATGTTAAATTCTCAACTAATTAAAGATAAAACTTGGTGGCATCTTCAATTTAGAATATACTGAAGATAAAGGCATTAACTAGTAGTAATTGAAAAGTCATTAACACTATAACTGAACCGGTAAAATGGACAAGAAAGAAAGATAATTTAAGACAATTACAGAGGTTGTTTAGGAGTATCCACTAATCACTATCAAGTTTTGGATTATTTATTCCTTGCACGATTTTTTTTCTATTTATTATGTGTTTTATTTCTCTTAAATATCATAATTTCTTAAATTTGTAAATTTATTTATATATAAATAAAATTTAACAGTTCTGTAATAAGTAGTGCATAAAAAGCAAATTAATCACACTTGCAAATTTTTTAAATTTATTGAGTTAAAGTCAAATATCTGTTTTTTATGAATAAATTTTAATGACACTTTATGTCGTAAAATTGTAAAATTTGTTACTAATACCACATAGTAACTATCCATCACAATTAGATTAATTGAATAACATTTAAAACTAATAAAAAAGATAATAATGTACAAAATTGAGCAAAAATTGAGACAAAATATCTGAAGCGAAAGAGCGAAAAATGATAACCCCAATTCTGAGACAGCTGGTTGGAACTATTTAAGTTGACTGCAGTTACGAGAGTTTGATTTATTTTGGTGGAATTCGACTTTCGCAGGATTTTGCGCGGTTGAGAACATTGTTTAAGAGAAGTATGAGCTAGACATAGACTCTCTTCCGTTGAACAGTAATGATGCGGGCCAATCGTAAAATCTAATTCGGATATAGTCATCACGTTGCGGTTTATACCAGATGCCCAAACAGTAAAAAATAAAAGAAAGAAAGAAAGAAAGAGGGAAATGGCTTTTCCTTGGACATCGAAGTCAGAGAAAAGACACATGCATGTTACACCCTTCAACGGACCAGATTCCCTCTTCACCACCACCATCAACACCAATCTCGCCGTCAAATTTCCTCATACCCACCCCACCCCATTCCCAGAACTCAACCAATCAAGAACCACCACACAAACTCACCACATGACACGAGTCTCTTCTCTCTCTCTCTCTCTCTCTCTCTGAGATGATTCTTTGAACGCTCTCAGTGATTAATTGACGATGAGAGAAGAATCAGCAAATTCATCTTAAAGTTCCTTACTCATATCTGTAGAACAATTTGAGCTCCTTCTTCCCACTCTTTAATCATCACTTTCTGATTTATGTTCTTTTATTGGATGATGATGATGATGAATTTTCCTTCGGATTTTCTGTCCTAAATCTTATCCAATAACTTGTACTATACTTCTTTCTATCTGTATTTTTTTTCGTCATTTCTTTTTTAGATCTCATCTCTAAGTCAAAAGGGATATGTCTAAAAAGTTGCTTCCTTTCTTCCATTAAAATTTCAGATCTGTAGAGGGTCTTCGAGATTTTAGCTTAGATCTAGCTAGAAGGGTTGAATTTAGTTTAAAGTCTGTTCCTTTATTTGTTTCAAGGCCTGGTTTTACCTCAAAGTTTGTTTCTTTATTTGTTTCAAATTTATTGCTAGGCCATATTCTGTACCATAAAATTCGGGTTAAGAGCACTTTTGGATGCTCTGAAAGAATTGAAGTTGTTTTAGATGGTTAGTACTAAAGGAAGAGATGGGAAAAAAAGAGGAGAAATCTGGGTGTTGAATCGATGTGTTTGTTTCAAAGTGTATGGTGAATTAGAGCAATTTTGGATGCTCTGAAAGAATTTGAGTTGTTTTAGATTATTAGTACTGGAGGGGAAAGAGGGTAAAAGGGGACTTTTGGGCCTCGAATCGATGTGTTTGTTTTAAAGTCTGATGAATTAGTGCACTTTTGGTTGTTCTGAAAGAATTGGAGTTGTTTAAAATTAGGGAAAAGGGGGGGAATTTTGGGAGCCGAATCGATGTGCTTGTTTCAAAGTAGAATGAATTACTTCCCCGAGGAAGTATTAGAACATGTATTCGATTTCCTGACCTCACACGGGGACAGGAATGCGGTTTCTATGGTTTGTAAAAGCTGGTATAGTGTAGAGAGTTTTAGCAGGGAGAAAGTGTTCATTGGGAATTGCTATGCCATTAATCCAGAGAGGTTAATTTCTAGGTTTCCTAGGATTAGGTCTTTGACACTCAAGGGGAAGCCTCATTTTGCTGATTTCAATTTGGTACCTCCTGATTGGGGAGGCTGTGTGTACCCTTGG
>JAOWBF010000039.1:14148265-14158704 GCA_028566175.1 Vinca major
GATAAATCAGAATGAAAATATGGATCCAGATCGAGGGAGGAAGAAGAGAAAGATTGGGAGAGCATGCATACCTGGTGGAGGATAAGGGCCCTCATCGTGCACTTTCTGGTAACCCATCTCCGTTGATTTGATCAGCTTTGGTCCTAAGATTCACAGAATAAAAGAAACAAAGAAATTGCAACAACAAACGTTTGTTTCGATGTCAATTGTCAAAGGTAATGGTCGGAAATTACCTTTTCGCGGCACCACAATAATTGCAGCCCAAAACAAACAACTCACAAATATATGAAATTAATTATAACTTGACCAATTACAATTATTTTTTCTTCTCTAAGTTTACAAACTTAAGTCAAAGGTCTAATCTGCTAAAGTATAACAAAATTTTAGATTTTAATAATTGGAAACCAAAAGAAATAGGGCAATTTCTGTAGAGCATGCATCTTTCCCTCGATTGAAGTAGCCAACAAATTGGTTTTTGATGTCATTAAACACATAACTAACTCCCTTCCCTCCCTCCGTGTATAAATATATGTTCAGAGCTCAGATCAGCCCATAAAATCCATCTTTCACTTTTGCCTCTCTATGTCTCAGTTTGCAATTGCCTCTCAAATCGAAATGGACAGCAAGACTCAAGAATCATAATCTCAGATCAAGTATCCGGATTCCGGACTTGTCGACGTTCCGTTGGGGGAAAATGTTGAATGATATTCGTACTCAAATCTTGGTCACAAACCTAAGTAGAATATACAAGACTCCGTCAACCACAACAGCCATACTACAATTCTCAAGAATTGTTAATCATATTTGCACTACTACAAAGTATTGTATTTAACTTCAAAGGTGAACAAGAAAGCACAATTAAGATCTAAGTTGTGCAAATACTATCCCCATCACAATTAAGTCTAAAGACCTTACTCAAACAAGGATGCAAGACAGGACTCAATTGATATCAAATAAATTGGGAGGAGGGAGAAGGCGAGGGAGTAAAGTAATGACAAACAGGTGGAATTTTCTTCAAAAATGATAACTCCTGAATTATAAACAAGCTGTTTAAACTAAAACACTGAATTTCATTTAGTTACTAACTGCTTAAAATCTCTCGAAAAACAAAAAGTAGAATTCCGCTGATGAGTTAAAAAAGGGTATACTATTTGACTAGTGACAGTAAAACAGAATGAATAAGTTGAAACACCCAGCACAGATATCCGGTAGTTCCCTAGTAAAGAGCTATCACTTTTTCCAAAATTAGCGCTTCTTCTTGCTTCCCTTTGCTGCACTGGATTTTGACGGGGTTGCAACCAAGTAAATGAACAGAACCACAATGCTGACAACGGAGATCAAGGATCCATATTTTGCCAACATTTTCTGCAAAAGGGAGAGAATAAGAAAATAGTTCCAAAGGAGACTGTAAAGTGTTGCACGTTCAGTACACTGATACTTAATACAGAAAGAGCTGTAGAATTGCAAGGATCAGACCAGTCATTTAACAAATTTGATTTGTTACAGCAACTTATGCATGCCTCAAAACTGCATAATATAAAAGTTGCAGCCTCTCTAACAGACTTTTCTTTTATATTCCTATTTCACAAATAAAAGTCCTTTATCTTAACACCATCATAAAGAGATATACAAAACACTGAGACACTCATTACTTTATTCTGCCAGTGTCTAGACTTTAAATTCACCGAGTATGTTAATAGCTAATGCACTTCAAATTCCACGATTAAAAGAGAAAAGGGGAGAAATTTACCTTAGCCTGAGAAATCAAGCCACCATCAGACACCAGATTCGATGCAAAAGATCAAACAATTAGTTCCAGAAGGAAGAATGAAAAACAAGATAATAGATGCTCAACTGATACAAGACTTACCAACTCAAACTTTTTCTCAGGAGGCCTCTCTGCTAGAAGGTCAAGAGGCAGGATTGGAGTCGAGTATGCCTCCTAGAATGTGACAGTAAGAAGGATTCAACACAGTGCACATTAGCTTACATTAGATAGACGAAAAAGGCAAATGAAACAGCACCAAATGCCAAACCTGTAAAGCAGCCTTTGTGGGGACCCTGTAAGTGATAACCGCCGGTGCACCGTAGAATAATGTTTTCACTTTAGCCTCCAATTCAAAGGAATGTGATAGAAGAGCCCCACTGCAACAAGATGAGAAAGGGAAAAGACCTCAGTAATTAGACTACTGGAGTTTAATTAGAGAGACCATTCTCTCATAGTATGAGGGTGATCAAGAACGCACGCATCAAGTCTTTCCCATGAAGTTGAGGTGTTGCCACTGACAACATCAAATATATCTTTGGACCAGCCATCGTCAGTAAGGCTTACATCGTACGCCGTCCTGTGCACAAAAGAAAAGTTAGTATCCATGTAAGCAAGAAGTTTCAACCACATAGAATTGAACTTCTAATGTCCAAAAATTGACTGAGTACTAGCAGAAATAATCAATTTCATCTCATGTTCACAGACATCATTCTATTGAAATCACTTGAGTGTTAAATTAATCATTGGAGAAATTAATCTGTTCTTGTACAGACATTAGTTTATAACCGAAAGACATGTAATCATTTTAATGGTGCAAAGAACTTTGGGAAGTGAAGATTAAAACTTCTCAAATCAAATCCATTTCAAGATTATCAGCTGCATATTACTGGTTCAACACGTCTAGCTTAGATACATATCACAAGCCACACTAATTCTAAAACCAGGACAGAAATACAATTTCTTTAGATGTTAATGATCACATTTCGAGTAGCTGGCTTGGAGCATCTATGTCAGCTCCTTAAGCTGGAGGTTGAGCCTGAGACCAGAATCCTCAAATTTCTCTCTCATCCATTCTCTAAAGGAGAAATTAGGAAAATGTTTACCAAGGTCGAGTTGAAATGCTGCACTTTTAATTTTTCAATAGTTACCAGTCTTAAATTAAGGATGAGGAAATAAATTAAAGAGGAAAGAACAGCACAGCATTTAGCAACAACTGTAAACAAAAATCTTAACGAGAGGAACCAAATAGAATCAGTGTACACTGCATAATCTAAGAATATCGATTTTTATTTTTATTTTTTGGTTATCATAAGCAATAAAAACATAAATCTTAAAAGACATCTGCTCGTGAGTAAACCCGAATGTGTCAAGAAGCACCAATTACAGAATTTTCAAAACTTCAGATTTGTATTACAGAACATGCATAAACCAGAAAATGAGGCTAAAATCAAAACGAATTAAGAGGCTTAAATTTGAAGGAAAACGTACGCAGATCCTTGGTTGTAGATGTCAATGGAGACGAGAAGGCGCTCGGCGCCGGATTTGAGCCTATTGAGAGTTGCCTTCTTGTGAGCAACGATGAAAGGTCTATCTGAGTTGGAAGAGACCACCGGTACTGATAACAAAGCTACTGCAGCTATCAGTAAACAGATCATCCAATTCATCGCCATGGTTGGTGATCTCTGAGTCTGAGAGCTGAAGCGACCAACCATAGCTAGGGTTCTTCTATTTCTGTCATTTCCACTCGCACGACGTCGTCGCCTTCGCCTGTCTGGATTGGGCTTTAGAGTCTTTTCATATAGGTCTACCGTAAACATGAGTTTAGCCCAAATAAGAAAATCATACTGGGCCATTATTGGGCTCTCCATTAAACATAGTCAGCCATACACTAACATCTACGTCATCGGGAACGGAAATTCCACTTCCGTTTTAGCCCGCAAACTGATCAAAAATGTTGGTCTAATTTTTTTTAATACCATATTTTGTACTTTTTCTCAAAATCAATTCTAATGTAAAGCCTTTTTTATGTGTAGGACGTGGACCTTACAAAGCCCAACATTGCATGTAAAGCAAAGACCGTTATTATTACCAACATGAATTGACCAAGTAGAAGAAACTTGGTGTATCTTAATCAAGGTATAGGATTTAAATTTTGTGTATGAAGAAAATTCGGTTGAGAGCCCTCTCACCGTAAATATTGATTGGATTAGTCGTGAATTATAAAATAATAACATTATTTAACTATTGACCAAGACGGATTGCTTGATTTTTAACTTAACATCTTAAAATCTTCTTTGCCAAAACAAAATCTCGAGGTCGGTTGGGCTTCTTAGGTGACACTCTTACTATACTTTAAGCCTTATTAAGCTATGGGGATAAAGGCCAAAAAATCGCCAGTCCTCGTTCTGTATCCCCATAAATAGATATTTGTCACGTGTATATTTTTTTTATATGGGTTCACTATTTTTGATAAGTTATAATTTTTTAATTAAAAATTTAATAAATATTATTTTTTATTGGTAAGATAAGGGAGGGGACACATAGGATTCCTAGGCGGGAAAGAATTAAAAATGTGTCATACCAGATTCAGATTTCAACATGAGCTGAGTAGTAGTTTCCCTTCCTAGTTCCTACGCATCCGCCATGTGATCCATTTCTCGAATTCTGAGCTTTCTCCATTATTGTCCACTTCCAAGTTCCAAGTTACAATCTTTATACAAAATGCTGCTCAACTTAAACTTCATTCATCACCATTTCCCTGTGTAGGATGTTCATGTGATAGGCAACAACAATGGGCTGCGCAGCTTCTGTTTATTCAATTGGAAAAAAGCAGAAAAGGAATATCCCTCAACTAGTTACCTTCTTTGTCCCCTTAATGCGTGTCCCGGTTCAATCCCATCTTCAAACAACGCTTCCAGGACTAATACCAAAGGATCTTGCTCATACAATTACTTCCCTCCGGAATCAGATTGTGTTTGTTGCTCAGGATACAGGTATTTATGTATATAATGTCCCAATTTTCTTTCATCTTCTCTGCAATCAATCTGTTCTATATCGTGATTTTTCGCGTTTCTTGTAGGCGGATCAGCCACTGGGGAATTACAGCAAGCACTTGAACAGTACCTCTCCCTGGTTCTTGGCCTAACTAAGAAAGGTTTGCAATCTTGGAGAATTAAATTAAATAAAGATGCATACTTTGCATGCTTTAATGATTAAATATTGATAATAAAAACTGGCTTAATGTTACAGAACATTTGCTTCAAGAATTGGTGGAATTCAAGTGGAAGACTTTAGATGGAAGACAGGTGAAACTTGGTTATCTCCTTCTTTTCTTTCCTGTTTCAGTTTTATTTCCAAACAATTTCGTAATTGGGAATCAATAATACTAGGAGCAGGAAACTTGTGTGGCGAATTCTTGGTTTGAGTTACTATCCGTGCTGCACATGATGGCTATACTCACACTGACAGAAGCAAGCTTGAAGCTGATTCCTATGGACACTAACACTAACTCAAGCGAAAGAATTGTATCTGCAGGTTTGTCCCCTCTCATCAGTGCCAATAGTTTTTTATTAAGAAAATTTATGTAATTAACTTGGAACAATATGTTTTGCCAGATAGCATGAGGGAAGCTATTGATTTGCTGCTAAAAGCAGCAGGATATTTGTATTTCTGCATCCATGATGTTCTTGCACGCTTACCACCGGATATAAAGTATGTTAGTTAAGACTCTTCTCTTTAACATTTGAGTTTGTCTTCATGTATTTCTTGTGTGCCATAATCCCTTTTTGGCTATGAATAGGTTGCCTGAGGAATTGCATGGTTCTGTAATGGAGGCCATCTTGAATCAAGCACTAGCACAGGTATATATGATCACAAGAAAAGTTAGTTTCTTGAATTGAATCACCTGTGAATTGAGAACTGAAATATGCTCACGGCTATCTCAGGGAACTGAACTTCAGCTTGGATTAGCTGCCAGTAGTCAAAATGCAACTTTATCTGTGAAAAGGAGATTAGCATGTGAACTGCTAAGCTACTTTGGGCAGGTATTTACAGTCTCAAACTTTTACCCATTTCTGATATGCTAAAGCCCTCTATGTACATAATAATTTGAAGTCAAAATTCACGTAGAAAAAAGGCTTCAATATAAGATTTGTGTTCGATAAATTAATTGTTGACTGTATTAGTTTGTTAGCTACACAGATTGCCAAGATCTCTCTGAATCATATCTTTTGACAATGTGTATATTGTGATCAGGCTCATTACTGCTTATCGGAATGTGACAATGGCTATGGAGATGGGAAGAAGCACTTGTTATTTATCAAATGGAAATACCTTGAGGCAAAGGTTGTAACTTCCACAAATCTTCATTTCCAATTTAAGCCTTTTTCTATCATGTTTGTCTTTCATCTCCTGACATATCGATGACATAGTTAGGCGGCAGCATATTACTACCATGGACTGATTGTTGATAAGGGCACTGAGCCATCCTGCCATGTTACCGCCGTGTGTTGTTCCCTTGCTGCTGAAGAAATTCTAGCAGAGAGCAAGAAGGCATGCTTAACCTTTTGTCTTGCAGATCCTGTCACCAGGTCCGAATTCAATTCTATTTCATTATAGTGAAATTTTACCACATTTCTCAGTTTCTAATGATTTTCAATTGTCAAAAGGGCTCCTCCACCCTGGGGTGCTATGAAGCGTTTCAACAAGAAAATCCCCGAAACTGCTTCTAAGAAGTATCAGATGTATGGTTATTTATTGGATCAAGACAAGTAAGGACTCGAACTTCGCTTCTAACATTAGTAGCTTAGTTCATATATTTTCTTGTAGGAGTAAAATGTGATCACAATGTCTTTCTAATGCACAGGGGTCTTCAAGTACTGCCTGATCTTCCTGAATTCCAACTATCATTGAAACCGGATGACTTCGAATTGCCTGCTTTGGATTCATCTTGGGATGGCGAAAAGTGGGATATCCCTCGTCAGAGCCTCAAAGAGCACCTTAAGGATCACGAAGACGGGACAATGACTACTGAATAGTATTAACAAGAAATGCTTATATTCTTCGGAACAGGGAAGAATAGCGCCTTGCAAATTACAGAGCGATTGGACATTGCCAAAATTAAATATGTTAAGAGACGAGACAGAATCTAACATCCACTGGGGTCATATGACAATTCTTACAGTTGCAGTTGTATGAGTAATCAAATGTAATTTGGGGGATATTATGATGCAAAGAACTCAATTATACTGTATGCCTAAGAAAACCCGGATATTAAAAAAAGAAGAAGGCCATAATACCCTTATTTTTTCCTTCCTTAATCTTGTGCAAAAAGGTACAAAAAAACATTATATCAAGAAATGGAGAGAGTAATAATAGTATAAGGACTAGAAACATCATCAAACATGCCAAAGATTGAACAAAGGGGCAGTCATGTAACCCTAAACAAATGTTTAGGCCTCAAACTAGAGGTCTCCTCCGGCATTGAACCTGAGTGTGGACTGAGACTTGAGTTTGTAAGCAGCCATTATGGTAAGAGCAAACATGCATAAGAAGGCTAAGTAAGAGAAAGCTAGGGATACTATCCCTTTGTCACAGAACTTGTTCACATACTTGCAGATTGCACCCCAACCGCCTTGCTTCTGCCCATATTTTGCTAGATACCCAACTGTACTCCCCGCTGCACACCCCGATATCAACAATATCGTCATTACCTGTCCTCCCAAAGTTCAAATTTCAGACACAGAAAACAAAGGATTTATTATATTTCTTTTTCATAAAAGATATTAGTAACCGAACATATAAGGGCTACAAACGAATCGAGCCGTTATCCAACCGTTTGAGCTCGACTCGAAGACAAAAAAGTTCGGATCGCAAATAGGTTCTATTAAATATTTTAATTAAATAAAATATTATTTTTTATTTAATAATATTAAAATAATATATACTGCAATTAAAATTTTATATATTTTTTCAAAATTCAGACAGAGAAAACAAAGGATTTATTATATCTCTTTTTCAAAAAAGATAATAATTACAGAGTAGATAAGGGCTGCAAACGAATCGAGTCTTTATCAAACTGTTTGGGCTTGGCTTGATGAGGATTCGATTCGAGCTTGAATACAAAAAAGTTTGGCTCGAAAGATCGATAAAATATTTTAATAAAATATAATATTATTTTTATTTAATAATATTAAAATAATATACACTAAATTTGAATTCGAGCCTATATCTCAGTTTAAATATGAATTTTCAAGCTTCAAAGTCGAACTCGAGTCTTATTTTAAAGATCGGTCAAGCTTGAGCTTTGATTGAAAATCTCGAATTAAACTCAATTAGTTCAAAGTTGGACTCGCTAATCAACTGTGCAGCCTTATTTGGCTTTTATTACTTTCCTTCCCTGGGAAATTACTGAAATTAATACCAGTAACGCATGCTCTTACACCTAATAGATGGGGAGAAATAAATTAACCGGAGGGACCGGCGGATAACCATGAAAGTAAAAACTAAGAAATTTGAATATTTGACCTAAGTCTCAAATTAAAATCTTCAATTTTTTTAGTCATTTGGATAGAAAAATAAATTTAAAAATATACTTTCAATTTTGAAGGTATTAGTACTAATTACCATGTCATGCAAGAGCAAATGAAAGTAGTTTCTGCAAGGATCGGATTTGGGTAGACGGAATCCGTACAGAAAGATCAGTGAAATGAAAGAGAAAATGCACGCCACCGCATTTGCTCCGACTTGGAATCTACAAAAGGAAAGGAAAACAAATCAAGGTTAAATCGGTAAAAAAAAAAAATATTATAATTGTTTGTTGTTGTATACATATTTTCAATACAAAATTCTTATTTATCATCTTTCAATAGTAAAAAACTTTTTTAATTATCGAGATAAAAATTCTCAAATAAAAAATGCAGTTTCTAAAATTGGAGACAAATGATAATTTTTTAAAATTTTATAAAGGTTAAAAATGCAGCTTTCGGATTTTTGGGAGCAAGCGCCACATTCGCTCCCTCTAGATCCGTCTTGATAAAAAAAAAAATCAGGTATATTTGTGCACCACTTCACAAAATTCATGCTTCGAATCTAAGGTTTCTCTGACAAACAATTAATTTTTTAATCCTCGAAACAAAAATTATGAAAATACATATACCTCATGGCAGAGGAATCCTTATAACTGGCTTGAAAAACAAGGGAGAGAAAAGTGGCGGATTGACTAGCAGTGACTGTAATAAGAACAGCAGACAAAGTAAAAGCAAGAACCAAACTTCGAAGAATAATTTGAGGAATTAAGAAAGATCTTGGAGTAGGAGATTCCGCCACCATTTTGTTAGGTGCAAGGACTTGAACAGAATAATCAGTGTTCTGTTTTGTCATCTCGAATTCGTATTGAATATGCAGAATGTGTATCGAGAGAGAAGAAATTGGCAAAGAGTTGATAAGAGAAGAAAAGGATCCAAACTTTTGGATTTTTGTTTTTAGGAAGGAAGAAATAATCACTCACACTCTTCTCCTCCTCTCCTACTACTACTCATGCTCATAAATGACCAACCGCTACTGCAATGAATGATATGGTTCAGGAAATAATTCAAATTTCATTAAGACGGAAATTGCCAGCTGTAAATAATACATTTCACCCTTTACTATTTACTACTCTACTCCTACTACTATTTTTATTTTTTTATTAGTCTCACTGACCCAAATTATTTGTCAACTTCGTGTTTTGCACGGATAGTAATATTTCATCAAATTTAATAGTAAGATATGATAAAATTTCAAACATTACCATGTTTGATTTTACTCTAAATTTAATTCTAACTTTATTCTCTCTCTAACATTTAATGAAAAAGTAGAATTGAAGGAAAAAAATCGTCATTAATTAGATATTTATTTAGAAAATAGACAATTAATTTGGAACGTTATATACAGATAATTTGTGACAAATGAGGAACTACTAGTTACACCTCTCAAATACAAAAACATATTGCAACCTTGTTAGTAGAAGTGAGGCCGCTTCTATAGGTAGGATCAATTATGGGTTTTTAGGTGCAAGAATCATATATATTGGTCCAAATAAATCGATTTCACCCCTACTTCTATAAGATTAAAGGGAAATTCGTACAAATTAGATAATCACTTTATATAGGGGTGCAATTAGGTCATAAATCATATATAGTGATCTTGATTCTACACCAGTCTCATACTTTTTGTATGGCTCTAATAAAAATAGAACAAATGTAATTAGTGAGTAAAAATTCTTATAAGTCATGATAAAAACATAAGTTCGAGACTAACGAATTAAGTTCATGATTCAACTTCTAATACATTTGGATTGACCAAGTCTGAATAAGTCGGGCCGAACACGAAGCTAGCTCACTGAACCTAATTGAAAGCGCCGCTACTCCTCCTACTTGGGCAGGGACGAAGATGGGGTGGAGATAGTGCCTCAAATATTTTAAAATCATTACTCTTTTAATTCTTAAATATAAGATTATTTAAACAATTTTAAAAAGTTAAGAAACTTATCATTTTTATCGAAAGTTTCAATATTACCCCTCTCTCACTTTTATAGCATAAATGTCAAGGGTATAATTGGAATAAATTGTTGACAACTAATAAGAGTGCCTTACGCGACAATTAATTTGGATACATATAAATCTCCTAAACG
>JAOWBF010000039.1:14237160-14247256 GCA_028566175.1 Vinca major
GGGTTATACTATCAAAACACATATTTGATGTTCAAAAGCCACATTAACTATTCAAATGACATGCTCAAAATATATAAAACGTACAACATATGCCAATGGTCATAGGCCACTACTAACACATTTCATGATTAGCAATTTAACTCTTCGGAGAACTCCCGTGGTTAAGGAGATTAGTCATTTTCTATCGACAGTGAATACTCTAGTTTAGACAAAAGAAAAGTACCTTTAGAAATTAATAAAATAATTAGGACGAGGTTTAAAAAAAAGTTTTCGCAAGAATCCAGGAAAAGATAGTAGGGACAACCTGGATTCTATGCGGAACAATTTTTTTCCAATATATATGAAACGTTTCAGAACAAGTGTTATGAGGCTTAAAATAGGTGTTCCGCGCTGTAAAAACAGAACAAGTGTTTTGAGGTTTATAACAGGTTTTCGTTTTAAATCAATTTTAACCGTAAAAGAATTAATCAAACGGATGAGAGAAGTTCCGCACGTGCGAAATTGCCCACGTTCTGCACTAGAGCCAACGTCTAGTAGTGAACCAATAAATAAAATCAAATGAAAAAAAGTTTCAACTTCCGGTCGGATCTTTATTTCCCTCTCTCTATTATTTCCTCTCTTCTTCTTTTTTGTTTCTCATAATTTTTCTCCTTTCATGGCTAGATCCAACCAAAAGTTTCGGCCTTCGGTCGGATCTAGGCATCATTCCTTCACTTTTTGCGTCTTTCCTTCACTTTTTGCGTCTTCACTCCTCATTTTTCCATAAATCATTATAAAGTTTTCTCAAGGAATTATTTTTCAATATTCAAAATTCGGATACAAGATCTACTTCAGATCCTCCTAGAGGATTCTCTCAACCGGGACTTATTCTGGGCCCTTTCTCAACTCTCCACATCTTTCCGAGAAATCTATTAGACGGTTGATACGCCAATGGTCTTGTAGTTTGTTGATTTCTTAGGAAGATGTTGAAACTGAGATTTCTTACTACTGTTCAAGGATTACGAAGAAGTTGCACGAAAATTTTTATTATGTATTTTTTTAATATTATTAGTATTTTTACCCAGTCCTAGGATGTGTACTTTTATATGTTATCATGGTTGTCTAAATCATTGTATAACTGTCAAGAAGGTCGTGGCCCAATGAAGCAAGTTTTGACTTGTGACCGCAAGGTCCCAGGTTCGACACCCTCCTCATGTGTAAGGCAATAAAAATCTGTAGGACAGAATTAAAAGGTGCTGACTAATCTTTAAGGAAAAAAAATCATTGTATAACTTTTATTTTCTCTTATTTTTAGATTGTCTTCTTATTGTAATGACCTCGGCTATTTTATTATTATTTTTTTTGGAAGGAAAACATGATTATGCATCATATATCGATATCATGGTTTACATGTGGTAGGAGAAAACCCGGTGGGTCTCCAAACCATTGAGTGGAGGTTTGAAACCTCAAAGCATATTTAGCTAGCCTATCAGCAGAAGCGTTACAAGATCTGTGGGCAAAGGCTACATTGGCTATACTAACCCCCAATAAATTTTTAATTTGACTAACAATGTGGCCTAGGGGGGATAAATCGTCATCTAATTGTTTGACTTTGTTGATCAGCTTTTGACAATCACTTTCAATTGATAAGGGTTGATATCCTTGATTGTGAGCAAACCGAACACCTTCCAAAAATGCTTTTGCTTCAGTGTATTCTGGGCAAGGTGATGTTGGAAGAAAAAATGCCGCCCCTGCTATAAATTTTCCTTCATGATTCCGAACAATTATGCCTAGGCCGCCGAGCTGTGCATCCCAAGCCCCGTCTACATTAAGTTTGTAGAAATCTTTTCCAGGAGCTTTCCATTTGTAACTTGGTTTCTGTGGACGAATCTGTTGGGAAGCTTGGATATCCATTGGGGTGAACATCTTGGCCTTACCTTTTAGCATGTATTTAATTTGGTCTGAGGATGGTAAGGACAAATTCCCGTTTACTGGAGAGGAAAGAAGATTGCTATACTCCGCAGCATGGATTAATGCCAGGTTTGCTAAATTTTCCGGCATTTGGCTTATCTTGTTAAAGATAGTTCGGTTTCGATTACACCAAATATTCCAAGCTAGGTATGAGAAAGGAGTAGATATTTCTTCGCCAGCCGTGAGGATGGGCAGGAGGCAGAAAGGGAAAACGTCTTTTGTTAGCAAGGTACGTATATCAAAACGAGTGTGATTCCAAACTGCGTCAGCTGATGGACATGTAAACAATGCGTGCATCACTGTTTCCGGCTCATTGAGGCAGATAGGACATTGCGGCTTAATGGAAGTGATTCGCTTAGACAAGTTCTGGCAAGTGGGTAGAATCTGTTGAAAAATCTTCCAGATAAAAACTTGTATCTTGGGAGGGATATTCAGCTTCCAGATGTCTTTCCAGTGATCAGTAGCATTATTATTGGATGACGAAGGCTTTTCTCGGCTGCCATCTTGGATGTCTATTTGTAGGTGATATCCAGACTTTACAGAGTATAGTCCATTATCAGTGTATCCCCAAACGAGACGATCCGGTGGCCAGGTGTCACATAGCGGAATTTTTAATATTTCTCCAATTTCGTATTGTGAGAAGAAATATTGCAAAAATTCTGTATTCCATGCCCCTTTTTGATGGTCGATGAGTCTAGAAACAGGCAACATTTGTTGCCATAAATCCAAATTTTGTGGAATGGATAGTTTGAAGGAGTGCGGGGTATTTAACCATTTATTCCCCCATACGTTCACTCTTGAGCCATCGCCAATTCTCCATTTTAGACCAATCTTTAACAACTCTCGCCCTTTTAGAATTCCTTGCCATATTATAGAGGTTTGTCCCTTAGGTTGAACCGATAGAAACTTATCCTGGGAAAAGTATTTGGCTTGAAGTACCCTGGAGCAGAGTGAAAGAGGCTGATTTACAATGCGCCAACCTTGTTTTGCTAATAGTGCTCTATTAAAGGCATGTAGGTCTCGAAACCCCGGTCCTCCCTGGCGTTTTGGTTTGCATAGGGTAGACCAGGCTCTCCAACATATCTTCCTATGATTCTCCGATCCTCCCCATAGGAATGTTCTCATCATACTGGTGATGGAATCAATGATATATTTGGGAAGGAAAAAGCATGACATTACATATGTTGGAATAGCCTGAATGACAAACTTGATGAGAACTACTCGTGCTGCGAAAGATAAAGTCTTTTCTTTCCAGTTGCTCAGTTTTTTCCAGATTTTGTCTACGACAAATTGGAAAAGTTCCTTTTTAGAGCGGCCTGTCATGTATGGTAGACCAAGATATTTCCCTTTCCCATCCCCTTCAGGAATTTGTAGGATGGAGAAAGCAAGTTCTTTGGTCTCGACAGGAGTGTTTTTACTATAAAACAAGTTAGACTTATCAAAATTGATCAGTTGTCCAGAGCAGGCTTCGTAGGTTCCCAAGATCTCTTTTAAATTGCGTAAGCATTTTTCCTCAGCTTTGGCGAAAAAGAGAGAGTCATCTGCGAAGAGTAAATGTGTGACAGAAACACCTCTACCAAAATGGAATCCCGTTAGGAGGTCTCGCTCTTGAGCTGAGCGCATAACCGTGGATAGGCCTGTTGTGCAGATGAGAAAAAGAAAAGGTGATAAGGGGTCTCCTTGTCGGATGCCCCTTGTTGGTATAAAAATTCTTGTAGGTGTTCCATTGAGTAAGATGGAGTACTTAACTGTTCTTATGCAGTTCATTACAAGAGAGAGGAATTTTGGGGAAAAATTCATGCATGTAATCACCATTTCTAGATAGTTCCATTCCACTCTATCAAAAGCTTTACTCATATCCAATTTTAGTGCCAATTGGTGTGAACCATTAGGTTTAGCTGTTTGAAGACTATGGAATATCTCAAAACCAATGATTGCATTGTCCGTTATAAGCCTGCCCTTTAGAAAGACACTTTGGGCTTCATCAATAATAGAATCCATGACGAGCTTGAGTCTATTTGTAAGAACTTTTGAGATGAGCTTATAAATGACATTACACAAACTAATTGGTCGGAAATGTGTCATGGAGGTAGGTTTTTATATTTTAGGGATTAAAGCGATGTGTGTAGAATTGATAGCTGCTATACTATCACCATTGTTTAATACCCCAAGAATAAAGCGTGAAATTGTGCCACCAAGGATATGCCACATTTTCTGAAGAAAAATGACATGCATTCCATCTGGACCCGGAGCTTTGTGAGGGTGCATCTATTTAAGAGCTATGATAATTTCCTCTTGAGTAAAAGGCCGCTCGAGATCATCAACCTCAGTTGAGTTTAAAGTATTTGTGAGCAGAGAGGGTGAGAGACTTGCTCCACCAGGGTTTGTTGAAAAAAGATTCTGGAAGTAATCTATGGCGATTTCTTCAATCTCATCCTCATCAGTTTTCAGGTGACCATGAGAGTCTACAATTTCATCAATGTAATTTCTGTCCCGTCGTTGGGAGGCCTTTTTATGAAAATAGGCAGTATTCCGGTCTCCTTCGGACAGCCAGGTTGCCCTACTGCAAGCCTTTTAGTAACACTCCAGAAGATCTTGTAAGTGATCCAAATCTTTAGAAATTGCAAGTTCTTCAGTGAGAGAGTAATTAGGAAGGCCGCGCAAAGCCTGTATGATATCTAGCTCATTTTGTTTGTCGTCAACTTTTTTTTTCCAGATCTCCAATAGCTTTGGTGCTCCATTTCAAGAGCGTATCTCGAAAAATCGAGAGGGCTTCACTAAGATCCTCCACTGTTGTAATAACAGGTGGAGCCCATATTTGGCTGGCATACTCAAGAAATTTTGGTTCCTTAAACCAAAGAGGCTCAAACCGGAGTGGTTTTGGCTTGTTTTTAAATTTTCGTTTCTTTTTCTTCTTTTTTGGCGGAACTCCAAGTAGAATAGGCAGGTGATCGCTGTCTTTTGTGGCTAAGTGCTGAATTTCCAAAAGTGGAAAAAGACTTTGCCAAGACAGATTAGCTAAGCCTCTGTCCAAACGGACAAAGACTTCTCCAGTGTTGTCTCTAAAATTGCACCAAGTGTATGGGCTACCTATATAGCCTAGATCATTTAATTCACATTCACTAAGAACTTGTCGAAAATCGTTTATCTGTTTTTGATTCCGTGGAAAAAAACCGGTTTTTTCATTTTGACTTAAGATTTCATTGAAATCCCCAATGCAAAGCCAAGGTAGGGAATCAAGTGCATGTAATCTTTTAAGGAGTTCCCAAGAATGAGTGCGCATAGAAGCTTCTGGGTTCCCATAGAATCCAGTAAAATGCTATTGAACGTTATTATTCGAGGTAATTCGTGAATCAATATGACCAGCAGAGTAAGATAAAATATCCAGCTTTATTGAAGAATGCCAAAACAAACATAAACCACCACTAAGGCCTTTACGGCTTACAGGAAAATGGAAAGAAAATCCTAAACTACTACGTACAAAGTCCATGGAATGAGCCAAAGACTTTGTTTCAGACAAAAAAATAATAGCTGGATTGTGCACTTTACATAAGCGCACAAGCTCGTGAATTGTCTTGGAATTGTTAATTCCTCGACAATTCCAAGCTAGATAACTCATGGGGCTTGGTGGGGCAGGTTGGCAGCCACCACCTTACCCTGATTACCGACAGGAGCCCCCGGAGGAAATAATTCCTCAATAGTGAACAGATCAGTAGCCATAAAATATTCATCGAGATTATCAGTATTTGAACTTGCTGACTTATGCTTCCAATTTGGAGAGAGATCCGCATTATCAATTTGTATATCAGAAGTATAGTCTCCATTAAGAAATTCCTCATCGCCAAAAACCCCATCATCTGATCCAGGAAATTCTGGTTTTGAATTAAGGGGAGTAACTACAGGTGGGCCCAGAGCAAGGGTCTGTACCGGGTTTGGGTGGACATCCGACTGTGGATTGGAGTTGTTTTGCGGGCCAGGCGAGTGACATTGCCTGAAAGTGATCTGTTGAACTCCATCGTCACATCCCATAGCATGAAGCCCAGTAGTTGGAGTTCCTTGGCCTGCAGAAGTTAGCCTAGTCTGTGTACTAGTTCGGTCCGCAGTAATAGGGCCTTGATTCACATTCAGCCCAGTCTGTGTTCCGGTTCAGTCCGTAGCAATAGGCCCATGCCCATGCCTTTGATTCACATTCCCTTTCCCGTGGTCTTCTTCCCCATTTTGTCTAGCATCGCGTCTCTTCCACGCGGGATGGCGGCGGTCGACCGACTGCTTCTTAGCCACCGGTGGTGAACCCGAATTCTCTTCTGCCACCCTTTTCCTCCGTCCTTCTTTCCATCCCTCTTGACCATCTCTCTTCTTTTTGTATGTACCAGCTGCTCCTCCCGAGGCTCGTCCGCCTCTTCCCCCCCGGCGGGCAGCTTGTCTTTCTTCCGCATTCATGGCAGCGGCCATGAGCTTCTCGCCTCTACCAAATCCAAGCCGTGTCTTAACCGGCTCCTTTGCAAGCTTTGCACTCGGGATAAACTTACCCTTGCCTTTCCTCTGTCTCTCTTCTTCAGTCGGTGGCCTGTCAACATCCCCCTTAGCGATACCTCCACTTTGATCTTCACCACCCACATAAGGTACAATTGTACCGAAATTCATAGTTTCCGTGGGCAAAGCTCCACCGAAGGTGACAGTATGCAGGGGCCTAGTGTTAGGGATCCATGAGCTTTTTAGGAAGACATCAAAAGCAAAATTTTCACGATCAACAGACCGTATGCCTTGGGTTAATTGAGGGCAAGCTGTGGGAACATGATTGATTAGGCCACAGTGGTTGCAAAATCCGGACATCCTCTCATACCGGTAGCAACCCTCAATGCATCCAGAGTCTGGAACCTCTCCAATGAATACCCGACGGAGCGGTTTAGTGACATTGACCTCAGCTCGAAATCAGTAAAACCAAATTCCTTCCTCAATTAATCGTAATTCCATAACAGTACAATTTTCCAATGTCTGTGCTATTTTAATTCCCATTTCCTTTGTTAGTGTGACATCTTCTTTGAAGAAGAGTTGAATCCAGAAGGGGCTTGTTCGGAACAAATCATCAGTAGGGCATTTGTTCGGGCTAAGCCGTTTTGTAACAAGCAGAACATTATCAAAACACCAGGGGCTAGTTTCCAGAATGCGATCAACATCTTTCTCGCTTGGGAGAAAAAATCGATAAGTGCTCGTACCAATTTTTTGTGGTGTAATGGTGCAATTCCAAGCACGATTGAGTAATATGGTGAAAAATCGTGGCAGGTGATTGGCGTGGCTGATGAATCGCCCAACCAGCGATGCACGCGCACCAGAAAGTCCGCCTTGGACATCAGATTTTTCAAAAACAGTGGTATGTTTTTCAGCCCCTTGAAGATGCATGCTTTTAACGCGTGAAACAAGTTCTGTAACATAAGCCATAGTAGCGGCTGAGTGTGTAGAAAAAAGCAAACAAAATGACCAGAAATTTTGCTCTGTGTAGATTATGGATAGAAAGAATCATACTATGCCGCTTATAAAACGGTTGTCGTCTTGAAAACCCTAGGGATTTTAGGAGTCCTAGTACATTACTTTGTTGTAATTCAATAGCAACTCTATAAGCTTCCATATTTTTGGGAAAAATATGCAAGATTGTATTGATCCTGATTGAAGCAGGATATCTATGAGGATATTTGCATATCCTAGAAGGGCTCAAGTTTACTTTTGGGAAAAAACCTAAAGAAAACCGAGAGAAAAAATATGTTCTCTGTTTTGCATATCTTCAATCCCTCAAGACCTACCATTTTTCAAATATCCAGAATCTTCAAGAAAATCCCACTCAAATCGAAAAAAATTAAAAATCAAGAATAGTTCTCCATGTCTCAAATTTATCGCCAAATCATCTTAGGACTGCTGATGTTGATATCTTATTTTAGGCTATCCATGTCTCAAGTTCTGGCTTCTTCATGATTCAAATTCTTTATTTTTTTCGAAACTGAATGTTGTGGGGTTTATTTCACGGCCATGGAAACGAAATTCGGATTCGACAAACATAGCATTGATGATGTCCAGAAAATGCATTGGGAAACGCTGGAACGAGAAATTGTGACCTGGATCAAAGCATTCAAACAGTGTATGGCTGTTCAATTCCCCAGCGAACGGAATCTCTCCGACGCTGTCTTCTCCGATTCTCCATCCATTTCCGAGACCATTTTCAGTAGCCTGTCACGAGGTATACTAATACAACTTCTTAATTTTTCTGAATCTGTCGCGATGACAAAGCGCGCAGCCGAGAAATTATTCAAATTTCTCGACGTTTATGAGACTCTTAGAGATGCACTTCCAACAATGGACAAATTGTTTCTTCCTGAAACCGCGGATGAGATCAAATCGGAGACTTCATTAATCAATAGTCGATTTGGGGAAGCCATGGTTATCATTTTCTGCGAACTTGAGAATTCGATCAAGGCTGATACTGCTAAGACTCCTGTTCCAGGAGGGGCTGTTCATCCGTTGACCCGTTACACCATGAATTATCTCAAGTATGCTTGTGAGTATAAGGAAACATTAGAACAAGTTTTCAGGGAACATAAAAAGATTGAGATAGCTGATTCAGGGGCCGGATCGGATTTCGATTACAATTCTTCCTCCCAAGTCCAGGAACAGACCAATCCAGCCGCGGTGACAGAGTCTCCTTTCCAGGTCACAATAACAAAGGTCATGGATTTATTAGATGCAAATCTTGATGCAAAATCAAAGCTTTATAAAGATGCATCATTAAATTCAATATTCATGATGAATAATGGGAGGTACATTTTGAAGAAAGTCCGAGGTTCGCCGGAGATTAATAGCTTGATGGGGGATCCATGGTGCAGGAAGCGATCATCAGAACTGAGGACATATCACAAGAATTACCAGAGGGAGACATGGGGAAAGGCATTGCAATGTTTGATAAATCATGAAGGGTTGACTGTGAATGGGAAAGTGGTCAAACCTGTTTTGAAAGAAAGGTTCACTAATTTCAACAGAATTTTTGATGAAATACACAAGACACAAAGTGCTTGGGTTGTGGCTGATGACCAACTTCAATCTGAGCTCAGGGTTTCAATTTCTAATATGGTTATACCTGCTTATCGAGCATTTTTATCCCGTTATGGTCAAACTTTAACTCCCGGAAGGCAGACAGAGAAGTACGTAAAATATCAGCCCGAAGATCTAGAGACGTTTATAGAGGAATTGTTTGACGGAAATGCTGCTCCTCCTACCGGTCGAAGAAAGTTGTAATAGCCATGCATGGAAGAAAGGGAATTTGAAGTTTGCTTTGGATCATGGAAATTAAGTTTATTTGAATTATTGATAATTAACTATAATCTATAAATTGGCTTTTGTTGATTATAAATTGATGGAAGGAATGGCTGATAGAGTCATCCAATGTTTCTTGCTTTTGGAAATGACTAGTGAAAAGTGCTACATTGGCATCTTCTTTTGTTTATTCTTACATTGTAAACACATGCTACTCATATTTTTATTTGTCTTTTGTTCATCCATGCCCCATCTCCCATTAATACTTTAAGTGAAATACTTCAATCACATTATTAACTCTCTTTTTTTTTACTCAATTATTTGAAACTAGGGTTTGATTGTTTTTGCAGTATCAATTAATCCATGTTAATTTACATAACAGTATGACTATTATTAGATACTATCTAATCGATAGTAAATAGAAACAGTACATATTTGTGATCATGGTCTCATACTTAATTTAAGAACGGTGTATTCAATCCGAATTTTCAAAAGTATATATATTCTACTGACTGCATGAATTATTTTAACTCTATACAGACTCTACGCATATTCTATTAGATTGCTTTATCATGATTTTTTTTTTTTTGATTTATAAAGTTTATAAATTATTTGAATAACAACAAAAAATAAAGAAAATAATGATTCAGTATTGTATTATACGTATCCAGCGGTTTGAATTTCCAAAGTCAACACATGTTTATCAATCTTTTTTTATTTTGGGATCAAATCATTTTGTTAAAAAATTAAAAAAATTGGTGGTGAACATAGCAGTCAAACTCATGAGTTGACTCGTATAATCGTACGATCCTACTAGTTTTAAGAGGTCTTCCGAGTTAGATCCTAC
>JAOWBF010000039.1:14247356-14263048 GCA_028566175.1 Vinca major
CAACGAAATTCTTATTTTGGTTCATGTCATGGGATGTGACTGAGTTTTACGCTGGTTGTCACGAGACCTACCGCAACTCTCATCCTTTATCCGGGCTTGGGACCGACATTAAGTGTCAAGGACAAAAGTCCTCAACACTCACTGGCGGAGTTAAACATAGCATTGATGATGTCCAAAAAATGCATTGGGAATCGCTAGAACGAGAAATCATGATATGGATCACTGCATTTAAACAATGCATGACAGTCCAATTCCCTATTGAAAAAAATCTCTCCGACGCTGTTTTCTCTGATTCTCCATCCATTTCCCAGACCCTTTTCAGTAGCCTGTCACGAGGTATACTAATACAACTTCTTATTTTTTCTAAATCTGTCACAATGACTAAGCGCGCTGCCGAGAAATTATTTAAATTTCTTGATCTTTATGAGGCTCTTAGAGATGCAATCCCAACAATGGACAAATTGGTCCTTCCTGAAATTGCGGATGAGATCAAATCGGAGACTACATTAATCAAGAGTCGGTTTGGGGAGGCCATTGTTAGTATTTTTTGCGAGCTTGAGAATTCAATCAAGGCTGATGCTGCTAAGACCCCGGTTCCAGGAGGGGCGGTCCATCCGTTAACACGTTACACCATGAATTATCTAAAGTATGCTTGTGAGTATAAGGACACATTAGAACAAGTTTTCAGGGAACATAAAAAGATTGAAAGAGCTGATTCAGGGATGGGGTCGGATTTCGATTACAATTCTTCCTACCAAGGCCAAGATCAACAGAACAATCCTGCAGCGGTAACAGAGTCACCTTTCCAGGTCACATTAACAAAGATCATGGATTTATTGGATGCAAATCTTGAAGCAAAATCGAAGCTATATAAAGATGCCTCATTAAATTCAATATTCATGATGAATAATGGAAGGTACATTTTGAAAAAAGTTCGCGATTCGCCTGAAATTAATAGCTTGATGGGGGATCCATGGCGCAGGAAGAGATCATCAGAATTGAGGACATATCACAAGAATTACCAAAGGGAGACATGGGGGAGAGCAGTGCAATGTTTGATGAGTAATGAAGGGTTAACTGTGAATGGGAAAGTGGTCAAACCTGTTTTGAAAGAAAGGTTCATAAATTTCAACAGAATATTTGATGAAATACACAAGACACAAAGTGCTTGGATTGTAGCTGATGATCAACTTCAATCTGAGCTGAGGGTTTCAATATCTAACATGGTTATACCTGCTTATCGAGCTTTTTTAGCCCGGTATGGTCAAACTTTAACTCCAGGAAGGCAAACAGAGAAGTACATTAAGTATCAGCCTGAAGATATAGAAACGTTTATAGATGAGTTGTTTGACGGGAATGCTGCTGCCCCAACCGGTAAAAGAAAGTTGTAGTAGACATGAATGCACCAAAAGGGAATTTGAAGTTTGCTTTGGATCATGGAAATTAAAGTTCATTATTATAATTATTTATAATTAATGAGCAAATTAAATTGGATTTTGTTCATTAGAAATTGATGGAAGAAATGGCTGCTAGAGTCATCCAATGTTTCTTGCTTTTGGAAATGACTAGTGTGAAAGTGCTACAATTTGCATGCTGTATGCACTGTTCTTTTGTGTTTATTCTTACATTGTAAAAGCATGTCACTCATATTTTTTTTTGTTTTTTTTGGTCCATCCATTCCCCTTCTTTAATTACAATATTTTTATGTGAAATGCTTCAATCACATTTTTTTAACTCAATAGTATTAATTAAAATCCCAATTATTTAGAACTTAGGACTTATTGTTGTTATTGTAATACTATCAATTAATCCATGTTTTGCATGATATGACTACATTAGATAGTAGTATATTGCCTCATCCTTAGCCGAAGGGTAAATTGTAAACAATTGGTTATCTTTTAATAGAGCCGTTCTTATACATTTTATTAAGAATAGGATTATCAATTATGTCTGCTCGTAACTTTAAATGTTGAATAAACTAAAAACAAATTAGGACAACCACTATCGAGTAATTGCAATTGATGAACAAAACAATCCAAATATGGGTAGTTGAGTTCAAATATCTTTAGTGGGACTTTGGCCTTTAATATTTTGTCTCGATTGTGAGTGTCATGTAAAATGTTCTAAACAGACGAGTCCAAAATAATCTCCAAATAAATTCACATACGCCCACATGTACAAAAAAGAAAGAGACACAAAAAAGAAAGAGACCAAATTGTAAAGAGTAAACTATTATTTATGCCCCGTAATTATTTAGTGATAACAAGTAATGACCCCAAACTATTTTATGTGTCCTTTATACCCATGACAATTTATTGGGTGCCAAAAAGGCTCAAAAGTGGTAGAACCCATTGGTTATAAGACAATATTTATAGTGGAGTTGAAGGGCAAAATAGGTAAAATTTAAAGTTAATTCCAAATAATTTCTAAAATCACTTTTTATGATCATTTGAGAATTTAATTTTATTCGCCCTCACTTTTTTTCTTATTTCTTTCTTCTTTCTCCTACATATCACAGTTTCCGATACTGAACAACCAACAACCATCTTCACCAGCCACCACCACCGTTACACGCTACACCTAGTCATCTATATAACCTTTAGAAAATATAATTTAAGACAACATTTTCAAAACCCATTTGTTTGGGGGTAAGTAGGGACGAAGATAAGGGGCATTCGCCCCCAAGATTTATAAAAATACTATTACATATAGTAAATTTTATATGTAGTTCGAAATATTTTATCAAATTCGACTCAACATTTGTTTTTGCAATTTTTATATATAATTCGGTATACGGTTGCAGTTTTCACTCCATCAACGTTAAATTTTTGGCTTCGTCTCTGGAGTAAGTGAAAGAGTAAAAATATATGTGTGCAATTGAGTTTGGGGATGAAAGAAAGAGCGTGCGCAAAATTAATGAGAAATTGATATCCTTGGGGAGAAGAAGAAAAAAGAAAGACAAAGAGGGAAAAAAAAGAGAGGGAATGGTGGTTGGGTGTGCAAATGCAACAAGGTTGCTCGATGAAGAAGAAGAATGTAATTATTTATTATTAACAAAGAATAATGGTAGTTTAATAAAAGAAAATATAGATAAGCTTCATGGGTTTATTTGTAATTTTTAAAAAATTAATTCTAAAGATTTTTTTTTTGTGATTAATTTTAATACCCTTAGAACTACTTAATTTCGCAATTTTTAAGTATTTTTAACATTCGTAAATTGTCATGAATATAAAGGACATACAAAATAGTTTGAGATTATAATTTGCTATTGTTAAATAATTACAAAGCATTTACTCAATTACGAAACACCTCTATCATTACGTGTCTAAAATAAATCAAAAAAATAAAAAATAAAAAATCATCATCACGACTCACGAGTCACATTCACGCAAACTCAAACAAACAAAAGGCCCCAAAGGCTCCTCCTTTCTTCCTTCTCTCTTCCCCAACTCTGTAATTTTACAAAACCTCCGAAGAAAACGCCCCCAATTTAATTAGATTAGGGTTTAGTTTAATTTTACCCCCAGTTCTTGAATAAACACTCAGAAAATTTCATCTCAAGTTAAGGTAATTACAACCTTACCCATGAGAATTCGAACTGCCACCTTTGCCTGATTCCCGCCATTGCTTCAATTCTCTCACTGGTTCGTCTCTACAATTCAAACTTTTTAAGAATTTACTCTCTTTTTTTCCCTCTTTCCTTCACAGGATTAGTTTTTTTTCCTTCCTGTTCTAGGTTTTTTTTAATGGGATAAAGTTGCTTTCTTTGGTAAAGAAATTCTGGATTTAGTCCGTTAGCTGTTGAGGGATTTGGCAGAGTTGGAAAAAGCTGAGAGCTTCGGAGACTTCTCAATTTGTTTTTTTGGATTGGCTGCTTAATTTAAATTTCTTATCTTTTATCTTTCTTATAATGCATGTGAATTTTTTCTTATTTATTTCCAATAATAAAGTATTTGACCTAGTTAATTCTGATTCCCTTTACTATCTTTTTATCGCGCTTAGATGATTGTCTGTCTATCTTTAGCTGTATCATTATGTGAATATGAATTTTGTAGTTAACTTAACGTTCTTAGCAAACATGTTAGAGACATTGTGCTTTTCATGAACTAAAATTATGGTCAATTGTCAAGTTATTTTGGTTGTTTAGTTACATCAGGAATGTTCGTGTTTGAGTTGGTCGGATTAGGTAGTTTCAGTAATTGCCACACTAGTAATTTGTAGTTGTTTCAGAGCATGGATGGTTAAGATGACATCTAGTAGAATGGTTCTTGCTTTCATACTTTTTCTTTATACAGGATTGGGGGAATTATTTAATTTAGCTGTTATCGATACCAAAGCATTTGTTTTCAGTGGTGTGTTAGAAGCATGGGAAGTGCATTTAATTCACAAATATTGGTGGAAAAGCTGACAAAGCTCAATGCCTCACAGCAAAGTATTGAGAGTATCCTTTTTCTAGACTTATTGAGAAAGTTGTTTTGTCCAGATGTATTTGTATTTACATCATTTTTCTATTAAAACTGCATTACTGGAAATTGCATGATTGCTTAAACTCTTTCCTGCTAGCCTTTTAGCTTAGATTTGATTAATGTTGCTTTTCAAGGGGGCTAGATTCTTCACTGGTCTGTGTACATCGTCTACAGTTGCTTCTAATTTTTTTTGCATGTTTAAGTTGGTACCAACTATATATACTATCTAAGTTAATGTTATATTCTCGATTGAGTTCTCTTACATTTTCTTTGACATTATGTCAACTTTAATTTATTCGTTTTTCCTTTTTTGCATATGGTATAAGTTAGCGTAAGTTATCCTTAATGTGATTAAGCTCTATCCCATTGGTGTATCTTTCACATGCACAAAGCCAAACAAGTTGTTGAGACTTGGGATAGGCAATTCCATTGCTCGCCACGCGAGCAGAGGCTAGCTTTCCTCTACCTTGCAAATGATATACTTCAGAACAGTAGGCGAAAAGGTGTGGAGTTTGTTGGTGAGTTTTGGAGGGTTCTTCCAGATGCACTTCGTGATGTTATTGAAAGTGGAGATGAGTTTGGAAGGAACGCTGCATTAAGGATGGTAAGCATCTTTGATTCATTCATCGCACCTTTATGTTGTGCACTTAGGACTTAGGAGTTGATCAAAAGGTGAAATTATCCCAGATGATGGGTCTTATTTGCACCAATATGGTTTTCCATGTTAATTTATTATATGTTTACTTTATTGATGTGCAGATTACTATTTGGGAGGAGAGGAAAGTTTTTGGCTCTCGTGGGCAAATTCTCAAGGATGAGTTTGTTCGAAGGCATCTGGATGTTAGAAATAGAAACGGGAAGCCTACTGGATTGAAACCGGTAATTTTGTTTCTAATACATGACGACAAGATTCTAAATACTCAAGTAACCTATGATTTAGTCGTTTCATTTTATTGACTCTGTTTGTTATCAGAGGCAATCCACTGGGAATCCTCTGGACAAAATAGTTTCAAGTTACCAACTTGTATCTGGTGGCCAGCTGGATGAAGATTCTCTACTAAACAAATGCAGGACTGCTATTAGCTCTATTGACAAAGTAGACAAAGAATTGGGCGGGGATTTAAGATCAGGTATATCCTTCACAACTTCTCTGAATATGCGGAAACTATAGTTACTAGTTTGATCAGTTTATGAATGTAATTATACTTGCTGTACAAGAAGTTTTTAAATTTATATATGATATTTGCTGGCATGAATCTTCTTGTTCCACATGTTTTTTTTAGCAAAGATGTGAGTAGTTTTGAATTCCTATATAATCTTCAAATATCTAAATCCAGAAGTAATCATATGTTTATTCACTAGGCTACTGTTTATCCAGAAATATTAGCGGAACAGTACCTCTTTTTTATTTTCCTTTTCCAATTCAGCTCACATACGAGGTTGACTGGATATTTTTCGGACCTCCATAATCCATATGTGATAATATAGTATTTGATTGGAAGATGGTAAACAGAATGGTTGAGCTTGAGCCCTTAACTGCTTGTCGGTTTTCTCTATTGGTATTATGGAGGTCAGGACTCACTCATGTGTCTAGAACTTGAAGGTCACTTGTTCAGTTCTCTTGTTTTTGTTTGAATCTGATGTGTCAGATACTAAAATGATTTCACCATAGTCCTTCATATGACATGGCACTTATCTCTATTTCTTTGTCATCCTTTTCTGTGTGAAAATAGGGCATCTTAATGGATCCGGTGTCGTGGACGAGCTCAAAGGGCAATATGCTACCTTGAGAGGGTGTGTTGAGAAGCTAACATCTCTTGAATCATCAAGGGTGAACCTGGTCACCCACCTGAGAGAAGTTCTTCAGGAGCAGGTTGATTAACTTTTAGTAAATATCCTTCAATTGAGTTCTTTATTTTTCATCTTTCATGTAATTGAATACTTTTATTGTCTTTTTGTTCTCAGGAATACAAGCTCGATCAAGTCCGCGATCAGCTCCAGGTATTCTACTGATGACCATGAATATTAGTACTGAGATGGATACTTTTCATTAGATATTCGGCACCATAGAATATGTGGGTTTGGGTTGGGGGGGGGGGCATTAGCAGTCAAATATAACTTTTCTTAAGACATATAAACTATGTAAGCTCTTCTTATCTTGTATCTTTCTCATGTTCAGTCAGGGTAACAAAACAGTTGAGGATAGTACAGTTGATGTATTTTGATAGTTTAGTATGAAAAAAGAAAAGGTTTGCACATTGCAAATGTGAAACTGATACCTAGCTTTTCTCATCCTCTGATTAACTGGGGTTTTGAAACATTCTTGATTTTTATGTTGTAGTAAAGTCAGGTGATAGTTTGATTGTGAAAATGAATTATTTATAGCATCTGTACAATGAATTTAATTACAAGTAAAAGTGTCTGTGTTGCTGTTGAGAGTTCTTACTTCTCTAATACTTGGCTTTTGCTTGTTTTTCTCTTGTAGGCTGCTCATGCACGCTCAGAACAGGCAGGGAACCTTTGCAGCCAGTTAATTAGTGGCAATAACAGTATCAAAATTCCTTCAAAGCAGAGTCCGAAGGAAGGTCACATCGCACAGCCCCATGATTTTGTTTCTGGGAGTAAAGAGTGTCCAGCTCCGGGGATACACACACGACAGGTTCCTTTTGCTGAAAAATCTGGCAGCATTAACGATGATCCAAAATCGGCTGCAGCTGCAATGGCAGCAAAGCTCACGTCATCAACATCAACAGCCCAAATGCTAACTTATGTCCTGTCTTCCTTGGCATCAGAGGGTGTAATAAGCAATCCTATAGAAGATTCTTCCGGTGATATTCCTGCTGATAAAAGGCCTAAGCTTGAGGACGAGCATTCTGCTTATACTTCTTCGAATCCTGCACTGCAAATTCCACCCTTTTCTCTTCCTGAATCAGTACAACCGAGTACCCCAGCCACTCAAGATATGACATCAAATGAACAACCTCCCCCACCATCGTCTCCTCCGCCAATGGCTCCGTTACCACCCATGCAACCATATCCTGTGGCCCAGTATATACCGGCTCCTGGTCCAATACCTAACGGACCATATGGTTATAGTTTCCCCCCTGCTGGCCTTCCGGTTAATGGACTTCCGCCTTTTGTAGCCCCTGGTGCTAATGCCTACCAGCCTTATCCAACTGATGGCGGTTTCTACCGTCAACCATCATCCTTGCCGACGGCGCCTTTCAGTAGGCCGTAGAATTATATTTGCATGTTAAATTTTAGGGCAGAGATAGTGTTATTATGTCCGATTCTTACTTTTCCTATAGATAGTTGGAGCTAATTTGTGTTTTGGATTAGGGGTTCTGATAAAAGATGAAGCTTCTCATTATGTTATGTTGTTGGTGTATTTTTAGATGGTTCTGAGTGAGATATAGGTACATGTTGTACCATTGTAAGTACATGTAATTTAGGAGAAGTTTTATCCTGGTGTGTAAAACTTACATTCAAACCAATGAATACAAAACACAGGAAATAGAATTGACTTTTTGGTCTACCTGTATTATATTTATTGATTTGAATATTATTTTTAAATTTAGTCGCTTATTAAAATAAAATTTCTCCTAATTTAGGACCCACACTTTTATGGTTGAAAAGTGAAGTGATTTACTGTTTGAGCTGCACTTTATTGATCTTTTACAGTTGAAAAATGAAGTGATTTATTGTTTGAGCTGCAGTTTATTGTTAATTAGACTGTCAATGATGCTGAGAGACAGTGGGACATTCTTTGAATAGTAAATGGCATCTCAACCGTCAGATCCCAATATCGATATATACAAGTTCCCTGCTGCACCTTCACGCTCTTTTCTCCTTTTCTCCCTTTTTACCTTTTCTTTTTTCTTTTCCTATAAAGAAAGAAGTTGAAGGCATGACGAACATGAGAAATTTTATTTTGGTAGATGAGTAAGTTTAAAAGTTACATCCAAGCAAATGAATACAACAAATGTAGGAAAACTTCTCAACGAATATTGGCAAGAATGTGCTACTTTCTCAAGTTTCAAGTATTGTACTTGGACTATATACTCTTATTGAGTTAATGTTTTCCAGGGGAAAAAATAAATTTTCTTTTTTTTGATTAAATGGCACTCTACATTTACCCATCAAATTAAAGGGTCAGTCAATAATAGAATAATCGAGGGAAATTCACATTTGCAGGTAGGTTGCGCACAATTTATGTGAGAGGACTGTAGTGTCAATCCTATTAGGGCGATCCTAACATTGAATTTCCCAAATTAAAGTGTTTATTTCCTCTGCTTCTCTACTGTATAATTTAGTGAAGCCAATGCAAGTCAATATTATTATTAATACTTTTATAGGGGTGTGTGGGAATTGAGTTTGAGATCAAACTCAGACCAAACCAAACCAGACCCAATCCAAATACACCCCAAATCAATATTATTGCAAATAAAAAATCCTTTTATGCAATGAAAAGGGAGCTGCACCTTGATCACTGTCATGACTATGCTATTAAGGATGCATTTGAATTAATTTTTTAATTTGAGCTTTTTTGTTTTAGTTATTCAAAAAATAACTTGTTTTGAAGAGAGACGGAAACTTTTGGATTGAAATTTGTGAGAGAATTATGCACAAATACATGAATATTGTGATTTAGAATTCACTATTAAATATATATAAAATGAGAAAATTTCCTCTTGCCCTTATTATGTGATGATAATAGTGGATTGTTTGCACTTATTCCACAAGAAAAGGTACTATGAATTCGGAGAAATTGTATATTTTTTTAGTACAATAATAACTCTTCTAATACAAGTTAGATCGCGTTGATATTACAGTGTCTTGTCTGGGTCAAAATATATGGGCTGACCCAAACTTTGAGTCTGGGTCAATTTTTTGTGGGGTTTGAGTTTGAGGCCAAACCAAACTGAAACCCAATCCAAATACACCCTAAACATTGAATTAATAACATCTTTTTAAATTAGGTTAACGATTTCTTTAATATTTTAAGTATTAAAACAGATTCAATCTCACTTTCGGAATCATCAATTAGAGACGAGATTTTTTTTCTTTTAAAATAGATGTAATGAGTCGTGACTCACAGTCTTCTCATTATCATTAAATATGTGTCTTGCTTCTATAAATTGAGGCAAAATTAAATTTATATAAAAAAAAATATTCATCACGTATTAAATATATCTTAGTACCTAACTCTCCAATTAACGGAGGACTGAAGAGGAACAAAAGCTGGAGAGAGCCGTCCTTGCTATGCCTCTCTACTCAGCCATCACTCATCTTTGTCTCCTCAATAAACTGATTTCTCATTTCTCTCCTTCCCCATGACCATCTGACGGTGAGGAACCGACCACTGATCCAAACAAAAGCCAAAGGTCAAAATGGGCAGGACAGGAGCCTCCATGGTCGGCAGTATTATGTAATCTTTTTTCTATATTTTAAAAATTCAAATTAAGAAAAAAACAGTAGTCATGGTCTTATATTCAATTAACCCAGAGAATTATATATATATATATATAAAAACAAAACATCAAAGGACAAAGATAACATCGTCCCACACTGATCACCCATGTGAGCTTGTTCTGTATTTGCACCCACCACCTCATTCAGGACGAAGATAGAAATTTGGTATTAAGGTAAAACTGCAATAGTATGTAAAATTACAAAGCTCAAGTGATAAAAACGATAATAATATTGTTAAAAACAATAAAAACGGTAATTTAAATATTTCTTTCTTGGGTATTGTTTGATCAAATAACGGGTATGCAACAGTGGTAATAGCTTTAAAATGTTAAAGAGTTTAACTATTTTTCCTGTGATGATTATACCTTGGCTACCAATAAGCTTCTCAATATTTGATTTAAAATTTATCCCTCCTTGAAAATATTCATTTTTTATCCTTTAGATCCCTATTTTAACAAAGATGAAGAGAAAATGTTGAAAGGCGAAATTGATAAAATTTTATAATTTTTTTTAAAATACATATAAAATTTCGATAATAATAATATTTTTAAAAATATCGGGACGCCTGTAATCGTCCCTGACCTCATTTCCAAAATCACTTAAATAATCCCACATTCACTAAATCTTAACCTCTAATGTTTTGCAAGAATGCATGCATTCCATCACCCCAAGTCCTCCCAACACTCTTTTTAATATTCGTAATCTTTTTTAATCCTTAAAGTTTACTTATTATAATTTACAATATATTAATAAAAAATTATTATTGAAGCGTTGCATAAAATGTGTGTTAAAGAAGACCTTAACGGCTTTATTTCATATAGGGTTTTGATCTTTTTTATTTTACTTTTCGTCCTATCTTATGTCTTATAAGTAACAACTGTCATATATGTCACATATTGTTCCACCATCACCTTATGAAAAAGCACTCCGGCTTCTATGTGGAATAGGAAAAGTTTCGCACTGTGCAGAACAATTTGGGCCGTCGAATAATAAATTTAAACGGTACAGATTTGGAGAGAGAAAAGTTTTATTTTGTTATTTTTTAAGTCCAGCCGCAACTTTTCTCTCTTCAAATCTAGACCGTTAAAAATATCATTCGACGGCTCAGATTGTTCCGTACGGTGTGAATTTTTCCCATTTCCGCATAGGAACGGACTGATGAAAAAGAAGATATATTGAAACCGACCACATGGCACACTGATTCAATTAAGAACTATAAACAGTTGCATAAATGCAGCTAACCGACCGTTTATGCTGTTTAAAGATGATTATTAACTAAGGAACAAATACACAATACCCTTTCTGTAACCGACTTCTTTTTCCACGAGAGCTGAATATGGATTACAATGTAGTAGCAAACCTGGGTCAGTAGCGTAGTTAGTTGTTCACTTATGACTTTCCAGAGTCGGAATCACTTAATTGTAGTATTGTGGGATTGGTCTTACATGAATTGAGCGGAGTTTATATCTACAAGTAGGTCCCACTCAATTCATGTGAGAAGGCTGTGAAGATAATGATCATACCATTAAATTTTCCCCAGAGCAAAGCGGAACCATAAATTTGTCATTGAGTAGCGAAATATTTACTGAAAAATTCTTAAAGCAGGGTACAATATTTATAAGAAAACGTTAAAAAAATAAATATTTCCTTACGCAATTTGTTGTTTCTAAAAAATATTGGGAGTAATGGCTCCCTCTAACTCCGCCACCGTCCAAGAATATAATCAAGATAAAATTACGAGTTCGAATTAAATTAGAAGCAGTTTCATGGCACTTAAACTATCGAATCTCCGTTTTGTCAACCGGATTAGTCGGATAGCCGGATTGCAATGTAGCAAGGGGTACAACGGGAAACACGAGAATTACAAAACTCTGAAAAAATTGCACCAAATACATATAGTCCAACATCAAACATAGGAAATTGGGATAGGATATCCTCAACTTACCTTTTTCTCGAAAGAGAAAGAGAGCACGGGAGAGGCTGTGAAGCCAACTTTTCTGACTTTTGGATACAAGCAAAGCCGACAAGATGACCAAAATAACCTCTCTAATGGGGGAGGCAAACTATTCTTTTCCCTTCTGTTAAAGCCTGCCCTTCTTGCCACTTTTGTCCCTCTCTTCACCATTCCTCCATGCGTCCAAAGATATTGACTCATGCATTTGCCCAAACATCATGACCATGCTTTGTTTTTTAATTATGTTTTATTGTCAAAATTACTTGTAAACTATTTTAATTTTTGTGAATGAGTATTAATTTTATTAATTCGTCTTGATAAATAGGAGCATATTTCAGGTAAAACAATTAATACTCTCTTAACTGACAAATGAATATTCATTTATCTACAAAATTACATAATTGTCGACAATAGAAATATTTGAACAGTAAGTGATACACTCTTCTTAATCTAACTATTCAGCAAAAATATCGTCTCTCCAGTATCACTTCTTCAATTTTCATTATTCTGTACTTCTTTCATCCCAAATAATTTGTTTACATTTTCTTTTTAATCTAATCCAAATTAACTTTTTACTTTATAAATAAATAGCTCATCAATGATTTTTTTCAATCATAACATTTACATTGAAGGTTGGACAGAGAAAAGTACAGAAAAAATAAGGTAAAATTAAATTTGAAGTAAAATTAAATAGGGTTATATTTAACTTTTTACCATATTTTACCATAAAATTTTATGAAATATTAATTTCCATGCAAAAGACAATGTGGACAAATAATTTGGAACGGAAATAGTATTCAATAACTAGCTTCTCTTCTCTCTTTTAAATATTGACGGCAGAAAAATAGAATTTGAAGATATATTTAAATAACGGATTAAGAGTGATTAAGACAAACATGGAAATAGCCGTTGAAGACATACAATATTTTGTCCATTTATTCCTAGTTGAATGAGAAAATCCATGTCACTGTCTAAAAAAGAATTTGAGACTCGAGACAGTATCCTTCTCTACGTACTTGGGAAGTTGGATCCCTTCTTTCCCAGTTTTGTTCATCTATAAATAGTAGTTAAATTTCTCCAACCTCAAATCCCAAATATACCCCCATTGCTCTTCACTTCATATAATCAACATTAATTTCTCCAAACTCAAATTCTTATAAAAAAAACATTACAAAATGGATTACCAAAAAGAAACCTGGAATTCTTACATCCTAGGCACTAAAACCAACGACGACCCAATGGAACATATAGCAAAACTAGCCACAGAAAATGCAGTGGTAATATTCAGCATCAGCAGTTGTTGCATGTGTCATGCTATCAAGAGACTTTTCTCAGGAATGGGTGTGAATCCAACGGTTTACGAACTCGATGAAGACCCAAGAGGAAATGAGATAGAAAATGCCCTAATCAGGCTTCTTGGAAGCTCCTCTGCTCTACCGGTTGTCTTCATTGGTGGAAAGCTTGTTGGTTCCATGGATAGAGTCATGGCTTCTCATATTAATGGCTCCCTTGTTCCTCTTCTTAAAGAAGCTGGAGCTCTCTGGCTCTAACTTTTAAACAAAATTCCATCCTAGACTTGTTCTATTAGTTGCCAGTCCGACTTCAGTGCAGAACGCTAAAACTTCTATACGTGGATAATATCTATTTTCCCACAACACATTCAAAAAATTGTGTCTTGGAATATACGATCTCGGCTATCAAATTTTATATATGTTGACGGGCAGATATTCCACTCGTATAAGAACATTAGTTGAGGTTCTGTTATTGAGAGGAAGGCGAGTATTAACTAATAGAACAAGTTTATGGTAGAATTTCTCCAGTTTCTGATGGGCACTTTGTTTTTTATTTCTTGAGAGCCATCAGGTAGGAACAGAATGCAGAGGAAGAGGAGTTGCATTAGTGATTTGTTTTGGTTAGATCTTTGTGAGTGTCTTGTGTGTGTGTGTGTGTGTGTTTTGTTTTGTTTCTGATATTGTGGTTTTTGTTTGACTTATATCCATGTTCTTGAGATATTGTAATTGCTCCCTCCTCACTTATGCAAGTTTAGTAAACAATAATGTTTTTCTATTTTTGTGTGCTATGGGATACTAGAATTTAGATTTTTTGTTTTTTTGTTTTTTTTACTTTAATATTAATCTTTAGTGCATTTTGCAGAAACACTCTTTAGTTTACTCATTTTGAAGGGGAAAAACCTCTTGTCCCAAATTCATTTTTAATTCTTTTATATTATTAGTAAATAATTGTCACGTATTTTTTTTTTAGAATTTTACAATTTCTTTAGATTTTTTCCTAAGAATTTTACAATTCCTTTAGGTTGTAGATATTTTAATTAAATTGATAAATAATAATTTATTATTAATATAATAAGAGATGTGACAAAAGGCAACAAATCAATACCATCCTTCAAATACTTAAGACACTGAAAATATTTTTTCATTGTGATGTATGAGTAATATTTTTTGCCAATGCAAGGTCCAAGCTGAAAATTGGTTAGTATAAAAGATTCTACTACTCCCTTCGTTCTCAATTATCTGTCGGCTATATATATTTTATCAGTTTTTTAATTTTTCAAACTTACGCTTGTTTTTAATTATTTCAGTCAATAATTAATTTGAATTGTCCCAACATAAATGTATTTATTGAAAGTTAAAAGTGTCTATCTATTTTTAAATTAATGTATCTTAATCATTTTCTTTAATTCGAATGCTCTGTCTTAAAGCGACAGATAAATGGAAACGGAAGGAATATCAATTAACCATACTTTCATCATTTAATTTTTATTGAAGGATTAACTTTACCTGAGAAGATCTAAATCCATAAAGGAGTGATTTTCATGGTGATTAACAAATCCTTTTAAGGATGATATATATACTTGCGAGCACTGTTTGCTCTCTTTTTTCTTTTTTTTCTTTTTTTTAACTGGTTGATAAAAAATTGACTCGAATTTCTATTATATCTTCTGGTACACCCTTTAGTATATTAGTGATATATTGACATTATTAATCTAGTGTGAAAGTAAAATTTTAAAATAATTAAATCATTTCATGTATAATAATACATTTTTGTACTAAAAAAATATTTAAAAAATATTAAAAGATTCGTAGTATTAATTTATGACATAAATGAAGACAAAGAGAGGTTAATCCCATACTGCCACGTAGGAGAACAAGAAAGGTTGTCTTTGAATTTGAGCACGTGATCAGCGAATGGCTCTTCAGGCTTACGGGGACTTGTACCTTAGCGGGTCCTCCAAACCTCCCATAAGCCTTTTCATTCTTTCCATATATTCCGTTGACCAATCGCTTCATCCTATTGGGCTATAGTCTTTGGATTGGGCCTTCGGATTTTATTGGGCTCCATTGTTTCTATTTGGGCTCTCTAGTTCCTAGAAAGCTATCAGCATTCCTCAGCTATGGAACATAAGATCCAATCCAAAGGAACCAAAGCCCATCCAATTTCACTGGTATGCAACTTAAAAAGGAAGTCCATATCTTTATCCATTTATTTTATGATTCACGTTGAAGTTAACCAATGGAGAGAAATTGATTCACCCTTTATCATACGATAATTCTGAACCACGACAACTAGACCACTAAAAAATTACTTCTTCTATCTCAAATTATTTGTTCATATTTTTTTAATCTCTATTAATTTATTTGTCTACTTTTTAAATAAAGTACTCATTAATAATAATTTTTCCAATTATACCTCTTACATTGAATGTTAAAGAGATAAAAATAGAAAGAGAAAAGAATGTGGAATTAAATTAGAGGTAAAATTAAACAGGGTCATGTTTAATA
>JAOWBF010000039.1:14319077-14329963 GCA_028566175.1 Vinca major
GTTTTAAGATGTTTTGATCTTCAAGAAGATTATTGCCGCCTATGGCGGTAAGGATTATGGAATTTCTTTAGAATTACAATGATGGTATTCAAATGGACATACGATTTTAACCTTAATAAAGAACCCTCCATTTTTCCAATTTGGATTGGATTTGAAGGACTACCAATTCACTTATACAACACAAAAAAACTTTTTTCGCTAGCAAGAGCGGTGGGGCAGCCGCTTGCTTTGGATGCCCACTGCCGCCGCCTCTCGTCCAAGTATTGCCAAGGTGTATGTAGAGGTAAATCTTCTCTCGGATTTGTCTAGTCGAGTTCGGATTACACACGCCAAGACCGGGAAAGGGTTTTGGTAAACCATAATTTATGATGACTTGCCGGAGTATTGCCTGGGATGTAATAGGATTGGACAACATATTAATAATTGTGGAAAGACAGCTCCTTTGGCGGAAAATTCGGTGCAGAAAAATGTTGTGGCGGCACAGAAAGTCACTCTGCCAGACAAGGGTAAGTTATCAAAAGCCCCAAATTCCTGGTCCTTCAGGGACGACTACTGCGGGAAAAGTGACAGCGGTAACGCCGGTGAACACAGGTAATACCCGATCGTCTCCGATTATTGTTCAAGAGCCACTTGTTGTTGTTGCGACGGAAACCCCTGTTATTGTTAAGTCTGAATCTCCTATTGTTGTTGAGAAAGAATCCCCTGTAATTGTGGTTGAGAAATCCCGTTGTTGAGAAAGAACCCCCTGTGATTATGGTTGAGAAATCACCAACTGTAATTGAAACATCATTGGCAATCCCACAATTGGTTACTGTGATTGAACCTGCATCGGCTCATCGCACAGAGCCCATGGACGCGACGGCGGCTCCGGAGGGGCAAACCGAACCAGTGGTGGACCGCGGGGCTAGGGTGCAGATCCATCAGTGCAGGGTCTAGCGAAGGTGTCGGCGGAGGAGGATCCCGCACTGCCGGAGACTGAAACTGGGACTATGGAGGCGGCAAGGATGCCGTTGGAGCAGTCGGAACAGGTGGCTTATGTCCCGCCAGAGATTGGGGAGGATCCAAATCCCTTTGATTCGGCAATCAATATCCCAGATTTTTCTGATGTTGAGCAAACAGAATTTCCGGGTGATCTACCCGCCCCGCCCCGCGGAACATTCAGGTGCATCAGCAGTAGATTCGGGTCATGCTGGCCCAACTGTCCCAGCCACACCTCTCGGCCCAAGCCTTACTGGGCCTGTGTCTAAGACTGGCTCATCAGCTGATTTTAACAAAAAGATTGATTTAAGTTTTGAGGCACCAGTTCGTTTGGTACACTGGTTATCGCAAAAGGATTCGAATATTTTGGACGCTCAATTTGCAGACATACACCAACTTTTTGTAAGTTTTTTAGACTAAAATAAAAGACTCAAGGAATCAACTATCCGGAGACATGTGCAGTCGATTGAAAGTGAGACTCTTGCCCCCGAAACTACTAAAGTTCCAGACATGCCTTTTGACACTTTATCCGATCCTCAAGAGTGGCCTTTTAAACAAATATCCCTTGCCATTTAGCAAAATATATTTGTGGTACGCTTCAAATTACTAGATCAGATAATTTTGGAAAATATTTAGGTTTTCCATGCTCTAATATTCCCTTGCGACATCACTAATTTCAATTCATTATTGATAATTTGAATAAAAATTATCAAATTGGAAAACAAAATTTCTAAGCTATCCAGGAAGATGTACTCTTATAAAATTCACACTTTCGGCAGTCCCATTATTTGTTATGCAATTATATCATTTGCCACAAAAATAAATTCTCAAATAGATACAATATGTCGCAATTTTCTATGGGGAACTACTCCAAAAAGGAAAAAACTTCATCTTTTTGCATGGAATCAAATATGCTTACCTTTCGCTAGTGGGGACTTCAAAATAAGAAGAGTCAAACAACAAAAATCTAGTTTTATTATTAGCTAGTCTTGCATGACATTGCTGCATTACTAATAAAGAAGACTTGTGGGCGTAAATTACAAAAGCTCGCCATTTTAAAGGAAACCTTTATTCACTCAATCCTCATTACTCTCTTTCACCAATTTGGAAAAGTATATTAAGGGTTTAGGGTTTAGATGATAACCAAAGGTGTGATCTTAATTGGTTTTCAAACTTCGTTACAAATTCATGGGTAAACCTATGAAATTACACATTGTCCAAATTGTCCCAAATTAATCTTTCTGTGTTATTTACAGGGAGATGATGACATGGTACATGACGTAGATCACAATCAACTCTAAATGAATAAATTGAAATAAATGTACAGCAGAAATATCAGGAACCAGACTTGTTAATTTGAAGTTCTTTTTGTCTAGTCTAATGCCATTGACCCGTGAGTTTAGTCGGAACCATTCTCTTTATAACAGTCGCCGGGTTTTTATCCTTTGGGTTCGGCGTGGCTTTTTTGATTTTATATAAAAAAGCAGGTAGTGGGTCGGATCTAAACATGGGTTTGTATAGTGGGTATTTGATTATTTAGTTGATTTGACAAAATACTCTCATTCATATCGGCATGTGCTCCTCAAGTGCCCTTTTTTGACCGGAAAAGTATAAAAATTCCAATTTGAACTTCCCATAAATTATTGCAGTTCAAAAAGGTACATAAACAATTTTTTTGTCTATTATCCGAAGTAGAAATTATTATTGTCCAAAATGGGCTTCCAATGTTTTATTTGGGCTCTATCTTCTTGGGTATTGCAAATTCTATTAGCCCTATTGTCTTCTTTCTGAAGCAGGCCCAAAGAAAAGGAATGAGCCGATGAGCATAAATCCAAGTTAAAGGCTTTGGGTCTTAAGGTCTGAGCCCCAAAGAGAAAGAACTGAGCTGAACCCCAGATGCCTCAGGACGATCAAGTCTTCTCGAAACGGTCAAGACCAGTTTATGCAAGTTATGCGTCCGTACCAAATTAATGGATAGCAATTTAAAGATAGGATTACTGCCACTTTTTTTGATAAATAATAAAATTTTCATTAATCATAAAATAGTGAAGCCATTACAATCAAAGAAAAATATGAAATTATAAGAAAATAAAAATTATACAATAATTTAAACAAACCATGATAACAGATAAAAATTATACCCAAGAAAACTTGGTTAGTTAGGTCCAAGACAAATCCAACTTATGTGTTTTGAATTTTGAAGAAAAGTATTTTAAAAAAAGTTTCATATGATTCGTTATACAAAATAGAGGTACAAAACCTGAACAAAAGGATCAAGATTCGACATTGACCAAATCTGATCAGAAATAAAGAAAAGAAGAAGAGCAGCATAAAACACAGAAGGAGAGAAAGAAGAGACAAAAGAGGGGGGGAGGGGGGGGGGGGTTCAATCCATACAAGGTATAACAAATATCTTTGGGCATTGTCCCACCATAAATACCATTCATTCATTCCCTCTGAATAAATTAATTACCCTTTAAATATTGTGATAAGTTATCACTATAGAATCTAAGCGACTTAAACATTAGAGAGATGTTGAAAATTTTCCCCATCTTCTCTAACTTTGCTCATTTGTGCAGGTAGGGGTGGAGCTGAGCTGATCTCAAACTCAACTCACACTAATTTTGCTCAGCTCATATTTGATGTGAGTTAATTTTTTTGGTTCAAGCTCAACTCATTTGTGGCTCATGAACAGCTCAGCTAAGCTCATTTATCTGCATATATTTTAGAAACACTATAATAACTTATAATATGAATTTAATATACAAATGATACCAAATAAATCAAGAATTTTTTTAGCACAACTAGAAGTTTAATATCTTTTTACTAATTATAATATGTAAATACTCCGGAAAAAAAAGAAAAATAAAATCTTTAAAAAATATAAAATAAAACCAGTGTAAACCAACCAAAATCCAGCTACCAAAAATTGTAATCCTTATTAATAAAACAGTGTTTTTGAAGCCTTCTTATATAAGAAATTTAATTTCTATGACATGTTCTTCCATTTGAAAAGATAAAATACAGTATTGTAATAAAAATAGTATTTTATAGACTAATAAGCGATGATCATCGGTAAAGAAGACAAGTAGTAATATAATGTGGGCTTCTTGTTAATGCCATAAGTGACTGGAAGCCAATCTCTTCCACAAATCAATGCTTGGACTGTTTTTGGGTAAAGAAGCTCGTTGTGAATCCATCACTCTTCCACCTTTAGAAGATGAAAAGATTATAAGAGATTTCTAGAGTTTTCTTGATTTTATTTTCCCTGAGAGTATGTGCGGCTACTTTTTTTTTAGGGGTATGTGTGGCTACATATATTGAGCTAGCTCATGAGTTGAACTCTATCTACCTCAAGTTCGACTCATATTTTAGATGAGCAAAAAATCTTGGCTTATGTATCACTCATTTAGCTCATGAACCTAGTTTGTCGAACCGAATATCGAATCGAATCGTGAACTACTCACGGGGCGACTCAACTCACTTCTACCCCTATGTGCAGGTCTAATATTTTGCCCAGACATCACCCTAAATCCCATACCTTAAGCCTGGACTAAACTCACTTCATCTAGCCAAGCCAGTCCCTTAAATCAAGACCTGAGCAGAATCTTAGTTCATGTTAGAAAATAAACAACAATATTGGATAGAAAACAAGATCGAAAACAATAAAGAAATACATAAGAAATTATTAACCTAATTTGTCAAGGAATTGATTATGTCTGGGAGCGTTGTATTGCTAAGTCATGATATTTATTATATTATAAGATATAATCTTTAGGTTACATATGTATGCTAGGAAAAGACGAAACCCTAATTACAGTTCATTAATAAAAAAAAATCATTTTTTTAACTTAAGGGGCGATAGGAGTATGAGCCGTTTGCTCAGTACCTTATACGTCATAATCTAACAGCTCACTATTTAGGAATACATCACAGGTGTCGCCATAAACCAGGAGCCAGAAAAGTTCGAGGATAGGGAAGATTGGAGAAGAAAAAAGACCCAAAAAAATGGGTCCTGAAATGAAATTTGTCAGGTCTGACTGAAAAAGTGGTTCCCTTTTATGATCCAAAAGAATAAACTGAAGAGTCCTCAAGGCATCCTAAACCAAGAGAACCGCTCATAGTTTTGGAGCCACAAAGTTGAGGAATTCCATTATGATCACTTATTCCCATTTCCTGTTGAGAAGACATCAATATATATGCTGCTCAAAATAACGTTGTTGCACGTCTTGTTGTCAGATTGTCTACCCCCTCTATTACACAAACATATCTCCATCTTTATAATCACAATCATAATCCCATTTTGAGTAATCAATTGAAGCCTACCCTGAGGGAAACTCATCCGTTCGCATCCGAACACGATACCAAGAACGTGTTAGTTATGAGGCAACTTAAATCATTGCCTCAAGTCCCCACAAAATATAAAGGACCCAAAATTTATTTCTTTTTTTACTAAAACTTCACTTCAAACAAAATAAAAAACTAAAGGCCTCATATAATTACTTCACACCCATTGCCCACTAAACATTAGCCTAGTCTAAACTCACTGAGACTCACTTTAAGAGTATACGCGCGGCCTGTCTATCATAGTGAGGAAGAGCCACTACAACTTCATCACCTATATAATCCCTTGCAATTTTCAATCCCATCCCATTCTCCAATATTTTGGCCATATAAATTACAAGTTCATCTTTTGAGTTTCTAAATCTTTAATCTTTTTTTATTTGTATTATAGTTTTAAGTTTATTATCGATTACTATATTTCTGTGTTTTTTTTATTTGTATTTGATTTATTATTTTTTGCATTGTATTTGTATTTGATTGAATTTTTAATGAAAATTATAATTATGTTTAATAGAAAATATGAATGTAGATATAAAAAACTAATGAAAAAAGAAGAGTTGAAAGGTTAATCCAATTTTAATATGGAGTACTTGATAAGTTTTTCATTACCAATAAATAATATAGAAAAAAATCTTTAAACTTTTCAAAATATTTGTTTAACATAAGTTTTCGATAAAATTTTACATCAAACCCCGTGTTCCATTCACACAGAGGAATTAAGAACCAGAGTGTAAGAAAGGGATTGACTTGGTTGGTTCATAGTGAATCTACCAGTTCCTCCGTAGCTTACCTCACCTCAGTTTAAGTTGATCTAATTGTTGCGGGTCAAAATCCGACTTGTAGAGTCGAAACGGAGAAGGAAACTAAGCCATCGGTCATGCCGGGATGGACCTTCTGTTCTTGCTTTCCGTTACCACCTCCTCAGGAATATACGAAACCCATGAGTGACAAGAAGACTCCTAAGTATATGTTGTAATATTTAAAGCAACTAAAAAAAAATCTAAAATACAGGTTAAAAAATTTATTATTCTTATGTAGTTGTAATACAATTTAGTCAACTTTTTCTTCTTTTCAATAAATGATAAGACTAATTTTACGACCATTTTCACATATTCGTAGAAGGTCCTACCCAATTAAAATGTCTTCCAAATCTTTTTTTTTTCTTTATAGCGGAGGGGGGTTTTTTAATTCCTCACCGCAGGTGTCAAACCCATGCTTAATTGTCTGGGGAAGAAGCCTTACCCCTGAAGGGGCAGGCCTCTCAGACGTTTCCTCCAAATCTCTGACTATTGGAAAAGATAAAATAAAATTCCATTTCAAGTAATAACATAACAATCCAATTTGATCAACTAAATGCTTTCCAGTTCCATTTTGCTTCCGGTACTGACTGGTCTTTTCTACTCCCGATCTTAACCCGTTACATGCATTATTTTAATGACTGAGAAATAAGTTAATAGCTATTCAAGATTAATTAATTATCAACTATTCTCGATTGTTCTCCAAAGACTTGACGTACGATTCTAACCAAACCAAAACCAAGTGTTCCCGATCGATCGAAGAACATCTGTGAACCTCCTGCCCATACCAGAATCCCTTCATTAGTAGCAGCAGATCATTGAGATAAAGATATAAATAAAGTATTATCATTCAAAGAAAAATACCACGTGAAATCATGCAGTCATCATCTGAGTAATAGGCTTTCGAACCGACTTCAAAAAGCAAAGACACGTTGATCTACATCTGTGTGGATGTTTTCTGATTGTTTCTATTCTGAGATGAGTAAAGTCCTACACAGATAGAGTCTAGAGACATAATATGACCTATGTCCACCAAAAAAAGGCAAATGTCCATGGTTTTAGCTCCTTGTTTCCTAGCTAAAAATGAAGACCCCACCTCTTCAGGAGGGCTTCAGCAGCCACCTAAATCATTGCCCTGCCGCCACTTTGTCTTTCGCTAATCTCTTACTACCTTAATTAACCAAATTCGACACTAACGGCTTCTCCGCCCTTCTTCTCTTAGGACCTCAGGCATTTCGCCAATTCCAATCTTATCTTAAGAAATCGTCATAACTGAATTTACTTGGCAATGGAATAAAGGTATAATGGCAAAGATTAAAGAGGGGTCTAGGAAGGAGGGCTGGGTCTTTTTCCGTGATTAAAAGAGTACCATTCATTATGTGCAAAAATGTGTGCTTTTTAAACCAAATTAGTATTAGATTAACAAGTGATGGACTCCCTTAACATCAATGATGCAAGCTAATCTTATCCACGACAAGATTTGAAGCTTAATCCACGAATAACATGGACTCAAAAACTTCATTCCAACTATAAACCATTAAAATACCATTGAATAATTCAAGACTCTCTCATCATATTTGGTTAAACATAATGTTCCAAACTCACAAAGATGATTTGACAGTAGTTGGACACAATCAGTCTCCCCAGGAGAGCATTATTAAAGATAAACGTAATCTACCTAAAAAAAAAAAAGTCCCAACAGGAATGAACCACGTACCTAGAGTTTCCATGGTTGGATCCGAGGCTCCATTCCACAATGTATCTCGTGTAATGCATCAATCAACGGTGAAACTTTTTGCACCAATAATTCTGCAATCGTCCCCACCCCATATATTTTCATCCAAGATCTGCACTTCTATTCAGCTCGCGGGGAACAAAAAGCTCCAACTAATGCCGACAAATCCTGCAGAGCTGGGTTCCACAACAGCCGATCAGCTGAATACTACTTCCCATCCATCCATGGATATAATTGAATTTGAAAATCCAGGATATGGCTAAATAATATAAGAGAACTAAAAGTACAAAAAAAAACTGCAAAAGCCATTTACTCAACATTTAAAAAGACAAACGAAGAAAGAGGGTGTCGAACTCAGGATTTATTGTTCCAAGTCGGAATTGCTTCACCAACTACGCTAGCCTTCCTTCACGGAAGCCATACATACATGATACATAGTGGTACAGACTATTTGTTCCAAAACACTATAGCCATTTCAGTCATCTAATTCAGAATTTTCAACAAACTACAATTTTCTAAAGAGCTATCAACAACTTTCAGGCATCAACCAAAGGACCAACAAGGGTCAAACAAGGACAAAAAATCCAACGGACAAATGAATTCTTCAAGTAATCAATGGTAGTTATCATGATATGATAAAAAGAAAAAGAAAGCAGTAAACATAGTCCCGATACATATGTGTTACAGAATAGAACTATCAGAGGCAAGAAGAGATTAACATAACCAACTATTTGTCCTTCATGCTTACTAACTTTGCATCATTCACCGTTCCACTCACTCCAAGCAAGCTGGTATAATCAAAGAATCACCAACAGGTGGGTCTGTCTAGAACCCACTACTCAACTTTTCTGCACAGTATTATAATCTTGATCAAGATGACCAACAAGAGTTTTGTACCTTTCTCCATGTCTTTCTCTGCTCAGTCAATCAGAGACCCTTCTAGGGAATCCCGGATTTCCAGTTAATAAGCAATCTTCATGACAAGACAGATCAATTCTCTTCCCTTAAAAACAAGTCTTCTCATTTATTTCCTACCCCCACTCAGAAATCTGATTCCCCAAATCGATCTATTTCCTAAAACATCTAGCAGCGACTTCTGCGCACAAGGATCAAGATGAAGGTGAGGTCAACTCTGTCTAAGTATGAAATGAGCATACGACATGTTTCTAACTTTAATTTTGCTGCAGTTACTAGGCTGGATGCATCGCAAGTTATGCCAGAATGGTACACAGCAGTTGAGGAATTTCTCTAGAGGTAATTCAGCATCCAATTTCTCTTCTCTGTCAAAACTAACGGGAACTCCAATTGATTTAATTCTTTTTTTTAAAATTCTGTCCTCATAAAAACCCGCACAACCACCTCGGAAAGCCAAAATTTTACATAATAAGATATCTTTATTAGTTCTTTTATGTCGACATGCACAGCAGTTGCTCTTTGGGTGAACTCCTATGCAAGATAGACAAGTTAAATAACAACTATCATAATACTTATAGATAACCGCATTTACTGGTGTTGTTAATTCCCAATTACTTCATTATGGTTGGATCCCAAATCTCACATGCACACGAAAAGAAAGACTGAAATTACCAAATAAAGATGCATTTCATTCTTGGATACAGGAAATTCATCTTCCTACTTCTCAGCCAAGCCATCAATAGATGAGCAGCTGCACCATGCAGAACCAACCTACAGCTTTGTGCACTCCATGCAGCAGGACGGAGTGGAAGAAGCCGCTCAAGAAGAATCGTCTTATGAGCTCTTCCATGGATTTCTTGCAATTGGTACTCTTGGTTCAGAATCTTTCAATACAGAACCCTCAACGCCAACATTTTCGATGCCCTTTGACATTGGAACCGACAAAGAAGCAGAGGTAACAGAGAATGAACTGCATCTTATAAATGATGAGCTAGAAAAATTCCTCGAGGCTGAGGCCAAAGAGATTGCTGATGAGTCATCAGCAAGAAGCAGCTTTTCAAGCATCATTACCTTTAGCAACAAGCAGCCAGATGATGCAGCTTCAGAAGGCCGGAGACATACAATAACATGTCCACTTCAGAAATATCTTTTCGGCTCTTCAATTGAAGTACCAGTAACAACCACAGCAGAGAAGAAAGAAAAAGCATCACTTGAAGAGATCTTCGGGAGGAATGAAATCAGTCACAAGGATTCCACTGAAAATTATGAAAGCATGGCGAAACAAGCTAAGCGTGGCAATATAAAGCATTTCATGAAGAAGATGCTGAAGACTTTTTGTTTAACAGCAGGAAGCAGCGGAACTGCTTCCGAAGCAAAGACAGCTGAATCTATTGCAACCAAGAGGAAACTCCCAAAGGTTCGTACCAATTATTAAATCTTCTATCTGTTATCCATCAAAAGTGACCCCATATTTTTCCCTAGCGAAACTAATTATAATTGGCAAAATAGATGGTAAAACAGTTTACACTGTGCATGCATAAACAAGCTATACAATTGAAGTCGTCAAGATACAGAGAAATAAAAATACTTTCAAATTGGGATTCAACTGTTACAAGCAGGACCGAGTCGTGAATGGAAGTTAAAGAATTCCAGATACCAAATATTTTTTTTCCAATCTCATCAGAGATAGAGCAAAGATTCTATAAGTTAATGGTTTCTCAGCATCATATGCATGCAGGTCCAGCGAATCTTCCGAAGAAAAGTTCACCCAGAAGGACTCCTAGTTCAGAAACAGTTCACCATGGCAGAAGAGGACAATAAGGAAAGAGTTATAGATGAACACATTGCTCGAAACAAAGAGGACACAGGAAAGAAAAGATGTCCCAAAATGCTCAATTTGAAGAAGGAAACCACCCCCTCAGCAGAACTATTCCCTAAAAGGGTTGAGAGCAATGCTATTGAAGCAAAAGGAGAGCACTGGATCAAAACAGACGTTGACTGTAAGTAGGCATACGAAACACATGAATTTGGCATTTATTAACAACGAGAACAAATCTAGCATTACATATCAACCTGTTTTTTGTTACTTGCAGACTTGGTGCTGGAGCTGTAAATGC
>JAOWBF010000039.1:14352416-14362537 GCA_028566175.1 Vinca major
GAGCACTCAATTTATCTTTCCAAGTTTCTCATAGAAAAGGCCCAACTTGGCTTGAGTCACAGTTACAGCAGGGCAAAGGTCAAGTTTAATAAAAACATACTTCGAAAGATGAAGTAAATGTTGGACATGTAAAATTTCTCTCTCTAGGATATTGCTCTCAATTTTGGTCTCTACCGAAATGGGGTTTCCTCCTTCCTGAGAGTGATTCTTTGTGTGAGTTAGGCAAGTTAATCTTGCTTTTAGTGGGTACTTCAGTGTGTATCTCCTTCCTATCCATTTAAAAATTCATTCTTTAATGGATTTAATGGTGTGAGGGAAGATTTTCGAGTTTGGGTTTTCTGTGGGACGAATTACAGTGAACATTGTCTTGCTTTTTATCTTGCTTCGACACAGGTATTGTAGGTGCTAATGTTCCTGGTATTCTAAATTGAACGAGCTTGGGCTTCATTGGCTGGTTTATGACAGGTAGTTATGGGGTTTTCCTTTAAGCCTCCATAACCTTTCACTTCTGGGTAGCTCTTCTTTGCAACAGATCGAAACTCTTTTGGTCCTTTTTCGGCTATTGGGACTGAGGGGAAAAATTATTGCTAGTTTATTTCATAATCCGTCATGGTTCATCCTTGAACCTTCTTGGTGTTCTGGCTTGAAGAAGATGAACTTTAGTCGTTTTGATCCGAAATAGGGGCTGTAGTTATTTTTGTTTCTGTTTGTGGAGGTGATTCGCGGGTCAAGCGATAGTTCGTGGGTCAATTGGTCTTCTTGCGGGATGGCTCAGGTCACAGGTGGATTTTGTCGCGGGTCAGAAGCCTGGTTCGTGGGTATAAAAGCTGAATCTCGGGTCAGTTGGTGTTTTTTTTAGGATATTTCGCGGGTCAGACGCTAGTCTCGCAGGTCTGGAAGCTAAATCACGGGTCAGGGGGGGTTTTCTGCTTTCTACTCGAATTACAGACCCAAGTGGTAGCTTCTTTAACGTTTTATCTAAGGGGAGGGCCCCTGGACCCTTTATTTTTGTTTTTTATTGGTGATTCTTTAGCTACTTGCCTATTTATTAATACTTGATTGTTTCATGGCAAAGAAAAGGAAACAGAAAGCTAAAAAATTGCAATTTGTAGCTAAAAAATGGAGCAGAGGAAGTGGAATTTGGAGGTGGTGGTGAAGCTGGTGGAGGGGATTGATTAGCAGGTGGTGGTGAGTCTGGCGGCGCCGGCGGCGGCCGGCAGTGTGGATGTATTTTTGTTTACTTGAATTTCCAATTTTGCCCTTGCATGAGAGAGAGGATTTATATAACAGTTAAGCCATTTAACAGAAAAAATCTATGTTTTTAACAGAAGGACTATTTTAGCTGTCCGAAAATAAAAAAAAGGATGAAAAAAACATAAAATAGCTAAAAAGGATAAAACTGACCAGACGAAAATATGTGGAGGATCCAATTGGCAATTAACTCATGGAGTATACTGTTGTTGTTGTTGTAGACGAAGCCCGGTAAGGCTACAGAATTGACATTTTTTCAATTGAATTTATTGATTTGAATATAATAAGATAAAATTTATGAGTTTGTAGAAGAAAGTAAAATTTATGATTCGATATTTAGCTAATAATTTGGCTACTAGGGACCATTGAATTCACTGCCTAACACACTGGTAATGGTCCAGCAAAATTTAGGATAGTTTGATGATGAATTAGTATTACTACTATTAGAATAATCTCAGGCACCCATACCAATTAGTCCATCACTCACAAACACACACCAGTCATGCTTACCCTTATCCAACCGCGTTAGCCTTTAGTGTGGAATATCCTTTTTTTTAAGTATGAACAGGATATAATCTCATTCGTCAGATTGAAATTTAGGATCCGGACTATCCCAATAGAGCATATTAAGAAATACAGAAAAAAGCTAACCTTAGCTTGAATAATTAGCCATAACTTTATGGGATTCTCCTTCCCCTCTATTGAATTTCAAGTCAAATTACTTGAGCATCTAAATTCCCAAGGCCCCATCTCCCATCTCCCATTTTCTGTCATTAATCCAAATACTCAAAGAAGAAGAAGAAGAAGAAGAAAGCATGAAGGACTACGCTGCTTTGATCATAGCTTCGGATCACCTGGATTACTCTTTCAGCTTCCTGGGAAGGAAGGAAGGAACAACCTGTGGGTTTCTTGAACATGAAGACTAGTGTAGTCTCCATATTGCTCCATACAATTATCTATGGTTTGCTTCTTATTCTTGATATTCACATATAGCTAATAAACAATTACAGTGTATCTCAGAGATGAAGCACCCAACTATAGAAAAATTAGTAAAGGTTAGCTTCTGATGTATCATGATCTGATCAATTTGCAAACTTGGATCCTGAAGAAGAGGTTATATTAGACCTTTCACGCTGGAAAAATAATAATATTATCTCAAGACTTGTGGGATCGAAATGGTTTTGCATCAAAAAAAAAAATAAAAAAAAATGGTTGGTTAATTTATCAGTGTCGGAAATAAAAATGAAACCACTTTTGTGATTTCCAGCTAAATCCTAAACAGAGTTAGATCTGTCGAGTATAATCAATTCGTATTAAATTGACCGTTTACTTATTTTTATTTGTGATTTTAAGTGTAGTGTGTTTCAAAAAGAATCAACGGGCTTAGTAGAAATTAACCAAGATTACAATCAAACACAACACTCCTTCCATCCAAATTGAATATCTTAAATAGAAAACTGAACGAATATTCAATTTGGGACAAAGATGACAATAAGAAAATGAGTTTAAAATGTTCAATTTATTACCATTATTGCAAATTATAATCCATCCAGAACTAGAAGTAGAACTAGCCCATGTATACATGAACTTGAACTGCTAACAAGAAAATGCAAACGAGAGCAAAATAGACAAGGGAATGAACCAGAATGGAGACACCGCTCGTCTGGAAGTTGCCGAACTCAACCAATTTGCTCCGACCCGGAATCTGAATCAGAAGACCCGGAGTTAACAGTATAAATAGAACCACAGCTACAAACACGGGGCCCCAATCTGCCATATCTGTCCCTCTAACTTCTTTTCCGATCTATAAGATTTTTTCTTCAGTACGGAGGAATGGGGGAAACGTTCGGTGGATTTTATTAATAAATGAAGTTGGCTTTTGGAGAGGAAAGGGAAAGGAAGAGACAAACGAGTGAGCAGACAAAATTCAATCGTAGGACTGTACTTATATAACTACCTGATTTCACATTCTTTACATTCATTTGACGGCCTTACCTGTAGACGTAAATTCCGCTAAATTAATATGTGAAATCAGTTTCACAATAACGATTTTAAGATTAACTCAAGCAAGCGGAGAAAAAGAGAAAGGTTGCAAAATGAATGAAGCACACAAAGCATAGGATTACTTCCACCTTAATTTTTGTGGTTTTGCTTTGCTGACGATGCTGGAAAAGGCCGAAAGCTGACAATACACATTTTTGGATCAATAAATCAACCAAAATGCAATACTAGAATATTCTTTTGAAACTGACCCAACAAACACTTCACATAAATTAGATAGAGCCTATCTGTAGACATAAACTCCGCTCACAAGCTCCACTCAATTCACGTTAAATGACTGTTAAATCAATCCAAAAAGACGGTCTTATAATTGAGTGACCCATAAATCAAGAACAAATAAGGCCCAAAGCTGAAGGAGAGGAGCGTGGCCACACAAATCACTATTACTTACTACTCACTCTGAAGGCCTGAGATAAATCTTGGGCCTAGAAGAGGAAAAACAAAAACTGAAAGATCCATATTGCTACTGTTTCTTGGCAAAGAAAACAGAAAAAGGCAGCAACCACAGACTAACGATCCACACAGTTTTACCCTGATTAATAGACATACAACATCCATGTGAGAATACGGACACATCAATTTCCAAACCACCCCAAAGTTTTACATAAAACAACCAATCTGGCTTTCGGAATCAAGAAAAAGGATTCTACAAGTCCATTTAATAAATTCATTCAAACAAAACCAAAAAGAGTATTGACACGTGAATATCATTTTAATGATTTAGAAAGAAATTTGGCAAAAATAACCCAAAGGAAATTCACTCATTGTCTCTTGACATCTTCATCATAGATGAATTTTAAAGCATAGTTCAACCAAGGACACTTCTTAACACAATGTCTTGCCATGACTTCTTCAGGCATAGTTCAACCGGAATATGTCATTCAACACATAGAAGCTTCCTTGTGGAGTAGGCATCAAGTGAAACATCTGCACATTAACACAAAAAAAAGGGGGGAAAAGAGGTCAGCATAACTAGGATTCTAGTGGAAGTACATCATAGCTAGAAAATCCTATTAGAACTACTTGCAAATCCAACTTATGGAACAGTAAACACTAAATAAAAAGGCCCAAATGATATAAAATGCACTTCCAAAAATCATTATCAGACTTCTGAAGCTGCACCGGATTGTCAATAGATCTGAAGCCGTCTGAACATACACATTGTAGAATCCAGATGTACCAGAAAACCCATGATTACGGAAGGATCAAGTTACTTTCCTTGCCTAGTCTCTCTCCCACACATAAAACTTAAACACGGCATTATCTATTGTCCTTCACATACCAATGACAGCAATCAATTAACTAACTGTAGGATGCAAGTTGACACAAAACAGACTGAAATGCACAAGCATCAAGCAGTTGGCATAAACAGAACTATTTGAATACGTGCAGTAAATATACACTCAAATAAGACCAAGTAGACTTCCCTCTCAAATTGTTCAAAATGAGAGGATTACAATCATATAGTAGAAAGCAGCCAATGTCTAGGGAATAGTTTTGTATATTCAGATCACAAAAGTATTAAAAAAGGCTAGGTTTCTGCTAACAAAATTTTGCAGCTTAGAACATCTGATGATACTTTTCTAATAAAAGAAGCAACCTCTAGTGTGATAAATCAGAGAAGCCTAAAGGTAAATGAAGAAAGATGTAATTCTGTATTACAGGCCCTACACTCATTGTACTCAAACAAAATATAATTAAAACAGATAGTCACTACATTAGTTGCCCAATAATCAGACAATTTTATAAGACTATAACTACAGAGTTTCACTGGATTCTAGCAAAAGAATGTCCCCAAAGAAAGATCACCTACCATTTTTTGTCTGGTTTTTGCATGCATACCTAAGGCAGTCTGTTTTTAAATTGCAATGAAATTATAAATACTCAGTTGCCTCCATAATGGTAACTCAGAAACAAGAGTTACCATTAACTCCAATGGTTCTCACTTGCTTAATAAGTCAACTCCTTTGACAAGTGAACTTAATCAACAGAATGGTATAAATTACTAAAAACGCAAACAAATTATCTAAACATCACAACAAAAACTATAACTCACTATCAACATCAAGCTTGCTTCAAGGAGATGAAGCAGAGAATTAACCATTGCGCAACAGATATAGTCATATATCACCGAGCAAACGCTATACATAACTCAAAGAAATGAAACTTTTGTTAAATCGCATCGCATCTTATAATTCTCTTTAGTGTCATCAATTAAAACATTTTCCAATTTCCACCAATCCACATCTAAAACCCTAGCAACCTCCGCCAAAAGCAAAAATATGAAACAAAACTCATCAAAAATATACCTGACTGAATTTGAGAGCGTGTGATTCGCCGGAGAGCTGGAGATTACCGCTGACGAAAACAAGCATACCACCGGCAGGGCCAGAAGGCTGGCAGTCAACGGTGGAGATCTGATGCTGACACTGCTGGAAAGGAAGACTGCCGAGCTTAACAGAAATATTCTGTGCGCCTTGGATCTTCTGGCCTTCGAAAGTCAACATAGAGGTGTCTTGATAGAGATTCACAAGCTGGCCACGATTGGTATCGAAAGTGGAGTAGTAGTGATCGACAAATGCCTTTGCCAAAGCGTCTGGATCCATTTTCGCCGCCGCTGCTCTTCTTCTTCTCCGCTCTGCCTCAGTTCTATGCAAAATCAATTCAGTTCCCCTCTCCCTCAGCTCTTTGCCCTATCGCCTTGTTCTGATATTTGGTTCGCTGAAATAATAAGCTAGTGCTTGATGATGGGCCCGGGACCCGTAACTATTTTCTGGTTTAATTCCAAGTCCAACACTTGTTATGGTTCCGTTTTTATTTTGGGCTTAGCATAATACTAAGGGTAAAACCCGATAGTCAGATGCCACCCGAATCAGATATCTCTTAGATGGATAAATTTTAAATTGCAGGATATGTACGAAGTGATAAAAGTTTAGGAGAGAGCCAAACGTGATACTAATCTCATACTTTCAAATTAGCATAGTCCCAGCGGAAGGATGACATGCACAAATCATAAAATAAGGTAATTTGTTCGAGTATTTTTTGTATGAGTTATCTAAGAGCGATCTCATCTTATATTGTAGAATGAAGTATATTTTACGCATATTCTGTCAAATTATAACAAATTAGCCAGGCTGATAAAGGACATTTTTGTTTCTAATAGATTTGAAATTTGTGTTAGACCAACTAAGCAATTGTAGCAATATAAAGTATTCTAACATTATTTCTGATTGTAGGTTGTTAGTTTCTCAATTCCAAACAATCAGTATGTACCACACATTTTGAGAAAATAATAAAGTGGTTGATTGACTGATCAAGTACGGAAGTTCTCTGCCTTTAATTGTTAACCAAATTTTCACAACAGTACCAAATTTTACCCATCAACTATGGCTAAAATGACAAGGGAACGTCTACCCAAGATTTATAATTATTAGTTAGTAGTAATGTTGTTTTTAATTTCATTTGAAATTTGTACTTCCTTCTGTTTTCTGCTTTCTTCTACTCTACTTATCTTCTATTATATCTTTAATTTACTTCCAAAAAAAAGAAACATTTTTACTTTTAAAAAAAAGACTAATGGGGAAAAGCTCACTTTTTATTCCCACTGCTTGTAAGACATAAGGTGATTTGTTCGAGTTATCTTAAGAGTACTTTTGAATATACTAAATCAAATTAGTCACGAATTTACTTTTAAAAGGACAAAAAATTACACCGTCGACAGCAGGGTTCGAACCTGCGCGGGCAAAGCCCAACAGATTTCAAGTCTGTCTCCTTAACCACTCGGACATATCGACCAGATGCCTTTTTTGGGAGACGTTTAAATATAGCGTAATCAGAAAAATTAAAAACTGCTGTAAATTGTAATTGGTCAAATTATTTGTTCTAAAACTGGTCAATAACTTGCGAGTTCTCTAACTTAAAATGAGGAAAGAAAAAAACAACATACCCAATAATACAGTTTGGCGTCATTTGATCAATATTTTACAATATTAAATTGAGAGTTGAAAGCTATGGAGATCAACCAAAAAAACGATCATTAAGACCAAAATAATAATAAATAAATAAAAAGGACGGTTGCTTTTGTTTCTTCTTTGGAATATACATTTCTTCCACTCGGGACGAAGGTAAAAATTGTTTGTTGGGCCGAAAAACTGTAAAAATATGTCGGCTTATCTATAAAAATTGCAAAAAATATTTGGGGTGTGAATTTGATAAAAAAAAAATCAAAATTACATATAAAAATTACTATAACTATTAATATTTTTAAAATTTTCAAAGGCGACTGTCTCCGCCGCCCTAGAATCGTCCTGTTTCCACTCCTCAACTATATATAATTCTTTTTTATGTGAATTCTAAATTAATTTAATTTTTCCTTATAGGTACTAAATTGAATTAATAATATTTTCATTTTTTATAACGCTTTAAACTCAAATTGATGTATGTATTCATTTTACCGCACATGGTTAATTTTATCTGTTTTTATTGTTGAACTTCTTTTAAAAAAACAAATTCTTAACAGAGTTTATTTCACAAAATTCAAATACAAAATCTTACTTAAAAAAACATTAATCCCCTTTATGTTTTCATTTAATTAAAACCGCCAACGACTGATTCCTACTGCAGGGGAAAGGAAGACCGTTGGGGGCCACTCATTTTATCAGACATCATGATTTTCTCCCGTGAGGATCATTTTCATTTCCTTTTTCCTTTTGTTCGAACGCTGGCAAACGAACTATTCTTTCCGAAAAAAAAAAAACACCTAGGAAAGATTCTTAATGAACAATCTATAAAAATTATTGTATGCTACTCCGATGCATATTCTCATGGCGATAATCTTAAACTTATTTTTACTGAAAAAAAAAATTAAAGTTTGAAAATGACAAAATGCGTTTCACAGAAGGTGGTTTTGTATAATAGGATGCACCAAAAGCCATGCAGCTGGTAAGGCCTGCTTTGTACGCTTCTGAGACACTTGAGCCTTGCTCCAATAGAATTGATATATGTTTAATGCAAAATCCTATAACATATTAATTATAATTTACTTATATATTACATTAGAATGACCTTTTGTAAAAACTGATTTTTAGTTCGATGTGAGACTTTACATTGATTTTTCATAATATATATATATATTTGGATTGATTTCCAAAACATAAAAAGAACACACTATTTTTAAAAAAAAAAAAAAATCAATTTATTTTAGAAGAATACCATTTAATTGCTAGACTCTTTTTAAATTATTTTTTAGTAGGAGAAGGGAGATATTTTTCACATTTAGGCAGGTGTCGAACTCACATTTAACGGCTCTCACTAGGACAAGCTTTTTCTGACTATTCTTTCTTTTAAAAAAAATAAAAATAAATTGTGGGGTATTACTTGACTATTATCATACTTCAAATAATGTATATTTTACATTTTTCAAATAAAATGTATGCCGGAAACTTTGTTGTAATAGTTGATAGACATTCTTACCGCACTATAATTAATACAGTTTTCAATCTCATTGTACTAAAAAGACAAAAGAAAAATGGAATGGTGTGTCATTTTTATTTTTTTTGGTTATTACTATTATTTTTATCGAGCAAGTATGTCAATTATTGTTGTAGTCATCCAAAACATATGCATATCTTAATGCCAAAAATAGAATAAACACAGAGATATTTTGCTTTAAAAAAAATATATGTATATATATTAACGAGTATTGCGCAATTACCTATAGATATTTGTTAACTATTAGAAAAAAACTAACTGAAAATATTTATTTATAATACTGATTTTCTAAATGAATATTAAGAATAAGCATTTTCAATTAACTAAATTTTTATCTAACGTCTAAGAAAATATTTTATACTCTGAAACCAATATTTGTTCAGCACACCAGAGACGTGAGTTGCCATCGGGCTCGTCAACTTGGAGCATCATCATCATCAATCATTATCTTACCCGACTTTTATGCTTTTCCCAACTTTTCTGCAATTTAAAAAGGAACTCAGAGATGTGTAGAAAAAAGGACCGAACTAAACGAAAGAAAAGAAGCACGAAGAAAGATCATCATTTGCTCGATTCACTTTTTCCAGATATTGTGTCCCGTTAAAAACATCCTAGTACTGGTGGGTTGACTCAAAGGAAAAACCTTAAAAAAAAAATTAAAAAAAAACAATGTCAGTTTCATTTAGAGAAAGGATTAGTTTGTTCTTGAACAATAGATGGCTTGTTTTTGTGGCTGCAATGTGGATTCAATCTTGTGCTGGAATTGGGTATTTGTTTGGGAGCATTTCTCCGACAATAAAGAGTTCTTTGAATTATAATCAGAGGCAAATTGCTAGATTGGGGGTTGCCAAGGATTTAGGAGACAGTGTCGGTTTTTTAGCTGGGAGTTTGTCTGAGATTTTGCCTCTTTGGGCCGCTCTTCTTGTTGGTGCTATTCAGAACTTTATTGGTTATGGCTGGGTTTGGCTCATCGTAACCGGTCGAGCTCCCGTCCTGCCGTTATGGGCAGTAAGTACTCATTAACTTTGATTTACATATTTTTCTGTTAATTTTCTTGAGATGGGTTCTCTGGATTTCTTTTTATGATCTTATCTATTTTGAATTTGGTGGATGAATTTAGATATGTATCAATTATCTACGACAACAAAAATAACGTAACTCATTAAGTCTTAAAATTAGGATGTGAGATAGATATAATATTTAGAAATAAATGCACAAAGTAACTATTCTTACTATATAGATCTATTATCGGTTTTATTAATTTGTGTAGCTTCTTAATTGCAATACTAAATTCAAAGACAGTTGTATCGGCCTATCTC
>JAOWBF010000039.1:14386763-14398221 GCA_028566175.1 Vinca major
GTCGTAAAATGTTCAAGTATCCAATAAGGGAAAAAAATAAAAATAGGACCCAACGTGCAAGTCGTAAAATGTTCAAGGACTAAATCGACGATTTTGCCTTGTTATTATACCTAATTCATAATTTAAGGGTGTCAATGAGTTTGGGTCGGTCTGAACACATAGTTCGAAAAATGTGAGCATAAATTTAAATGAGTCGCGCGTGAGCTTAATATTGAAGCTCGAATTTGATATGAGCTGAGCGTGAACTTGACCCCGCTCAACCCGGTTAATATTTGCACCTGAATAAAAATAATATATTATTTATATATTATATATATAATACTAAATTTCTAATTAAAAAATATATAAAAATTGGCGACAAACTCATTGATTCTTTTTCACTTTTTCTCAAACTCTATCTTTGTTTATTTTTTTATTGGTTTATCTTAATACATAAATTATTGTACTATATATATATATATATATATTTGTATTATTGTCAATATTTAATCTCATTACTCTTTTATTCTACTATTCTTGCTATAAATTTTTTGTTGCTAATATAAATTTAACTCGTGAGTTTAGCTCGAGTTTACATTAAATTGTGAACTGAAAGTATGTGAGCTTTTTCGAAATGAACGTGAGCTGAACTTTTTAATTTTTATGTGAATTGAGCATAAGTTATGTCAAGCTCGGCTCACATAACTCGATTGACACCCTAACCATAATACATTTCCTTAGTATATGCCATAATATACCTCACTTTTATTAACTCAATTATGTTCTATTGACTAGATAATTTTGATTAGAACAAGTAGTAGTAGTTTGTTATTCTTTTACATCAATTTGCACATTTGACATGACAAATTCGACGGGGGGGTTAAAGAATATTTTAATTGGCATGATAGATTTTTTTAAAATTTTTTTTTTTGCAAATATATAATAAAAATCAATTTTGTATATAAAACTCAAAACATATAGTCTGAACGGATGATTTTCCACTCGAGGTAATTCGTGATTAAAAGGAAGTAGTAATGCGGAAAAAAATTCAAAATTCAGAAGGAAATGTTTGACAAGTGGCAAGAAGATGAGAGTACATATCTTGTTCACCAATCAAATAAGAGTGTATTTGATTTGGTTTTTTTGTTTGAAATTTTAATTTCGAAGATTGAAACGTAAATTTTATATGAGAATGTATGAAGCTCAAATCGTGTATTGAAGAATGTAAGTGCGTGTTTGGTACAGAGAAATGAAAAAAAAATAGAAAGGCCTTTCTCACTTTTCTTTCCATCTCGGCGTTTGGTTAAGCAATTTGAAAGGGGAATGACGATTTCAGGAAGAAGTGGAAAAGACCATTCCACACCAAAACTTATGGAACGACATTTTCAGTAGAAGTTGGAATCACCAATAACTAGTAACTGGCATTTATACCCCTATTTTAATTAATTATTACATTTATTTACATAGCAATGTATTCATATTTAGTCATAAATATTCTATTTCACTTAGTATAATTTCATATATGATAATTTTATAAATATTTTTTTCCTGTGTAGTAGTTTTAATCTATTTTTAATTTTAAAACTAAATATATTTTTATTACTATATTAATATTTTAACAAAAATTATGTTTCAACAATATATATATATATATATATATATATATATATATATAATGTCAATGTTATTCAAGTAAGATTTTATAATGAATGTTTAATTAGGTTTTATCACTAGTATATGCTAAAAGGGCATTTATGTCATATTATATTTAATTCCATTCCATTATGACATTAAAATATAGTTTACCAAACACAGAAAAGGAATTGACATTCCATTATAGCTTTGGCTTCCAGACACTGGAATGGAAAGAGGATTCCAAAATCATTCTGGGTAGAAACCGATTCTGCCTGGAAAGGGATTCCATTTCATTTCATTACAGCGTACCAAACGTGTTGTAAGAATTTTGTTTTAAAGAAAAAAATGCATCCCAACTCTCTAAGTGACGGTTGGAGTTATCATATACTCACCGTTGACGGGAGTTCGATTTCCACCTTGACATGACTTTAGTGGGATTTTCTCGTGGTGGTATGGGTCAGGCCCTCCCCGCTAGCGGTCACGCTACAGGCCAATAGCAAGCCGAGCTTGAATTAGTCACCACGTTGTCAGTGGACACCGGGTGCCCCTCAGGGTCAACAACAAGAAAAGAATATGAGTTTTCATCGTAAAAAAAAGTTAAAATTGCCATATGCTTTACTATTGATGAATATTCAATTTTCTCAATAGACATCAATTTTCGTAAAAAAATTCGACTTTTGTAAGACTCCATTGTAAAAGAATAATATTTATTTGATTCTCTTTATTAGCGATCACGTTACGAAGTAAATGCATACTGAGCTCAAATAAAAAACCACGTTGACGTTGGATACAACCATACAGGTACACTCGAGGTGGAAAAAAAAGGACGAGTATGAGTGGAAGGCAACAAAGGAGTATTTGGACCGAGGAAGGAGTAATTATATAGGCCCAATTTGGCCTGCTTCTTCAAAGTGGACCCACCGTCCCAACGTTATTGTCCAATTTTTGAAAACGTCATCGGACGGTCAGAAATTACTCCACCGACAGCACTAAAATTTATCACCCGTTCATATCGTAAATATTTGTAAACATTTGGGCAATTAAAGGTAAGTCCTAATTATAAACTGAAGAAAAATCTCCGTTAGTTGCTCCTCTGTCGCATCTTCTTCCGCCTAGGAGATAAATGTCCGGTTTTCTCTCTCTAAAAACACTTCTTCTACTTTCTCTCACTAGACTTTATTTATTTTTATAGCTTTGGATCCTTATCTTCTGGTCTGATCTGTGAAATTATTGATTTTAAGGCTCTTAATTTTAGAGTTTATTTCTTTTGCCCATTTCTTGAAATTTCAAGAGTGAGTGAATATTTTGTAAAATTTATTTTTTACTTATTTTTCTTAAGTTGTTTTTATGTGGTGATTTTGCATGCATTTTACAAGTTCATATATATTTTTAAATATTTGTAATAAACCCACATTGAGATTCTTGAACTTTGTTTGTCCTTTGTCTGTTATTGTAAAATTAATCCAGGTGTAAGTAATTCTTGATTTGTCTTGAGAAATCATGTTTTTTTTTTCTTTCCTTGTGGGATATGGTTTTATTGGGAGTATTTTTGTAGCTTTCTTGTTAGTTAAAATAATTATTTTGAGCTTAGTTCTGGTTGAACTATATCTTAGGCAGAATTATGGGGTTACTTTCTCCTAGAACCATGCTAATGGGTGCTGACCCACCTCTCCTACACTCATAAATTCAGCTCTGGCCCCACTTGCAGAAGCCGGGGCTGAATTTATGAGTGTAGGAGGTGGACAAGGACTCATTGGGAAGGTTCTAGGAATTTTTTTTCCTGAATGGTGTAGTTTGAACGTAAATACATTTGATCTCCCATAGAGTTGTTACATGGGTGTGTATTCAGATTCTTTGCAGTTTGTTTTCTATTAGGAAAAAAATAAAGGAGTTTGCTTTGGTGGAGGGAATAGTTCGCAAACGATAGAAAAAGTTTAATTCTTTGATGGGGTTTCTTTACCTAGACGTAAAGAATGGTTTTAGTACACTTTCATCTTAAGCGGGACAATGCAGGAAACAAAATGAATGAATGAGTTGAAAAGCTTCATGTGTAAATTCTACAATGATTTGCATCAAAATGAAATATTGGGTATTGTTGTGAGTTGGAAAATGTTTTCTGTTCAAGGGTTGTTTTACCTTTAATGCGCCTTGCTTTTCTTTAATCGGATAAATATACTGTTGTAATGTTGCAATTGAGTGTATATCTGCTTTTGAACTAGTTGTTTGATGTAACTTTGGTTAATTTATTCCGGCATCATTTAACCCGACATTGATATTTTATGTTTAGTATTTTTATCTAGTTTTCTGCTTTATTGACTCTGTTGGTACTCTTTATGATTGTCATACCATTTTCAGGACGTTGTGTTTGTTTAGAATTTTTTTTGGATGCTATCTGATATTAGTTTTTGTTAACATTCCTTTTAGATTATTCATCATGGAGGCGATGAGCAGCTATTGGCAGTTAGGTGATGAACTTCGAGGACAAGGCAAAGTTTCTGAAGATCACAAGTGGTTAGTGGCCGCTTCTAAGTTGGCTGAACAGACTAGATCAAAGGGTGAGCGGAGCAATAATCTTGATCTCTCAAAGGGATCTGCTGAAATCAGGCCTAGAGATTTTGGGTATCAAGAAGAAAACAAGTTTGAAAGCCTTAACTTTAACATGATGAATTTAGAGACAAAGATGATGGATGGTTTAAGCAGAACTTCCATGGGAAATAATATGTATTATAATATGAATACTTTTTATCAAAAGCATGCTTCCAACAATATAGGGAATATATCTGGAAGCAAATATAATATCAACAGCAACAGCAGGGAATCTAACAACAGCAGCATCAACAATAACAATAACAATAACAACAATGATGTTGCCAATTCAAACAATGGAGTTGAGAAAAGATTCAAGACATTGCCTGCTGCAGAGACGCTTCCAAGGAATGAGATTCTTGGTGGATATATCTTTGTCTGCAACAATGACACGATGCAAGAGGATTTGAAGAGAGAACTATTTGGTAATCGTGCATGTTGCTTTTTAATCTTAAAGTATGTAGAAACGAATATATGTGCTTATTTAACGTCTCTTCTTTTGTAGGTTTACCACCAAGGTACAGAGACTCAGTGAGGGCAATAACCCCTGGCTTGCCACTGTTTCTATACAACTATACCACACACCAGTTGCATGGTATTTTCGAGGTCTGTTACATATTCTCCACTTTCTTTTAGGAAGTCAAAACATAAAGTGCTTATCTGCGGAACTGTTATCATAGGCTAAGTTAGCATCCATCCCAGTGGGGTATCAAAACACATAATTGGTTTACTAGGAGTTCAAATATGACACAAGTGCGGTTTCAGGAGTAGTTGCAAGGCTTCTCGTGTATTCTTTTACTGCTGTTTCTAAGAACTAGCATGGATTCCTGGCTGCGAGTCACAAATTCATAATCAAAATGTATTGGTTAAATCGATCACTTGTGGCGGGAAGATTTAATATGTTTATCATACCAATGATATGTTTTTATTTCTTTTAATCAGTGAAAATTTGGTATTAGGGAACATCTTTCCTTCGAGGGTTGTTCTTTGGATCTATATATCTTATAGTCGGAAAAGACTTGGTCCATGTTCTAAAAGAAACTCGTTGGTACAGGCGGCTAGTTTTGGGGGTTCAAACATTGATCCAACTGCTTGGGAAGATAAGAAGTGTAAAGGGGAGTCAAGGTTCCCTGCTCAAGTAAGCTTTGTTATATGTTGTTTGCTTGATATATTTTCCTTGTTTTGGTTGTTAACATTTTCTGTGCCAATTAGGTGAAGATCTGCATAAGGAAAATTAGTAAACCATTAGAGGAAGATGCTTTTAGACCAGTCTTGCATCATTATGATGGACCCAAGTTTCGCCTCGAGTTGTCTGTACCTGAGGTATACTGGAAAATCCATAATACAAGAATCATATTGCATGATTAAATATTATTTTTAGCGGGAAAATAACACATTCTCTTATATTTTTTATAATGCAGACACTGGACTTGTTAGATCTCTGCGAACAAGCTAGTGCCTAGAGTTTCTTGCTGCCGCCTACCAATGCATAAGAAGCACATGGTAGTGTTGTTGTGAATGTGTAGGATCAATTGAAGTTTGTTTCAGCTTTGTGCCCTTCCACAGATTTTCCAAGGGTGAAAGCTTGGGAGCAAAAGTCTGGTTGTGGAATATTGCTGAGTGTAGGCCAGCCAAATAAATGTATTCGTGTTCTTTTTCGAAGATGTCCTATAAGTAGTTTAAAGTGGTTGATTAAGTAGTCTTGTGTTGAACAAGAACTATGCCCTATGTAATGGTGAAATACAGTATATGCACAACACCACATGGTATTTGGCAACCTCATAACATCAAAGCTTAACTTAATTTTTCTGCAGAAATGCTCAGACAAGTCAACTTTCACATCCTCTACCTGTTTTACGTGCTCGTGAGATTGCTGATGTATGCTAACACGAATGAGAGAAGCTAATACAAATAATTAACCTTGAAATATTAATCTCTGATTAATAAATGAAAGTGTCTCATAATAGATTCACAGAAAATACCTAAATCCCACACCGAGAGCCAAAAGAAAAGCTCTCTGCTAGTAAGCTTACTTTGCTGAAGGAACAAGTCTACGTTCAATGCAGAAATAGAAAAATTTATATGGATTAATTATGTACCATCGTTTTTCAGTTTTTCCTGAATAAAATTCGATCACCTGAGGTTCTATAATGATAAACTTCCAAACTGTTTGTTCCAGTCCTCATATGTGTGGAGCTCATTCATGGAAACAGAAGGCCTAACTTCTGATAGTGCATTCTCGAAGTCCTAAACAGAAGCAAGAAGAATATTGTTGCTAAGAAAACAAAATTTTGACAATTTTTTTTTCTTTCTGGTTCTGTATGTTTTAATTATTACCTTGAGTGTTACTGGCCTCATATCCTCCTTTTTCAGCTTCGTAATTTCAATTCCTTGTTTGAGAGCCTCTCTGAGTGGACCCATTGAAGCATCCTTCACTAAATTATTCATGTCAGACCCCGAGTACCCTGAAATATAGTAGATGCATAATAGCAAAAGAATGAGCTGTTGTAGGTTAATGAATGCTATGAAGCTGTTTTTTTTTTGTGGTATGAATTTGGAAAACCACAGACCGACCTTCAGTTAACCTGCATACATTATCAATGTCTTCTTTTTCCAGATTAAATAGCCCATCCTTTTCCAAGAGATTCCGGATTATCCAGGCTCTAGCTTCTTCATTTCCAGATGCAAATGGTTAATGAGAATTTTAAAGTAGGACGATAATATAGATGAATATTGCACGGACCTGATGAAGGGAGGGGAATGTACAGTCGTTTAGTAAGTCTCCTCCTTGCAGCCTCATCAAGTTCTTGGGGTCTATTCGTTGCTCCTGTTTGGTAATATAACAACTTCCATTACCACTCATATAACATGAAAATAAGAACTACTGTTGGCTAACTCAACAGATATGATGAAGACAGTGCTTGCAATTTACCAAACAACATCAAATATTCAAATTTTGGCTATAAAACATGTAAGCTTCAACGCATAACTCATATAATATCAGAGAAGGGATGAAACTTGCTAGCTAAACATCACCTATAAGCAGAACTTGCTCTATCCCACTGTCAAAGCCTTCCATTTCAATGAGGAATTGAGTCTTAAGTCGCCTGCTTGACTCGTGTTCACCCTCTGACTTGCGCTGCCACCATATGTAAGTCCCTTTAGCAAATGTATTTTTTCTTTCCCATTCTAGCTAAGGGCAACTATAGTTCAAACCCCTACCACAAATCTCCAGTATAATAGTATAGGTGAGGAAAAAAAAGAAAAAAAAAAAGCCAGATACTTCGTCTGGTAGCATGAATTGAAGTCTATCAATATGGATTGAATTAAGGAGAAGAAAATCTGTACTCTATGCAAAATTTGATTTATATTCCTTTTACGAGCCAAAACTACATACCTGAGACAGAAGGGAATCAATTTCATCAACGAATATAACTGCTGGTTGACGGCAGCTGGCCACTCCGAAAAGTGCCCTCACTAACTTCTCCCCCTCACCAATCTGCAATCACAAGTTAATGACAACTGAAGCATATTACAAAACGAATATTCATAGAGAGCTGAAAAGAGATAGGTCTTAGGGGTCATTGGCAAGTGGAACATTTTTTAGCAAGCTCATAGTATATTTTTTGGCCAATATGTGCAACCCAGATGATACTGTTAATTTGTATCCATATTACAGTAGATAATTTAGGACAAGTTCCAGAATCTCTCTTATGAGACTCAATTAGTAAGTTATCAAAATTCATTTCAGGTACAGAAGAGATATGCCAGAAGAGATATGCCAAAAGAGAAAATTAACTAGGGAATACAACAAGACACTAATAATTAAAAGACCAGCACTAAACCGCAGCAGGTAGAAAGGCTTACCCATTTGCTTGTCAGAGAACTGGCAGATATGTAGAAAAAGGTTGCTTTAGCCTCTCCAGCAATGGCTTTCCCGATCATAGTTTTACCAGTTCCCTATGGATGAAAAGATAAAAAAGATCATTAAACAGGTCCTCATCTTCAACTTAAAGTGAGCGGGGGTGATTAAAGTACTCACAGGAGGACCAAATAATAGAAGACCCCGGCCAGGAGAACGGCAGCCTTTGAATATGTCAGGGCGTAGTAAAGGCCATATAACCATTTCGGTCACACATTTTTTAGCATGCTCAAGACCAGCTATGGAATTCAAAAGTAGGGAAATAGATCAGGAAGTTGTACATGAATCACAAAAAAAAATTGTTATAGCAGGTGCAATAACTGACCAATATCATCCCAACGAACATTAGGATCGCGATCCATTATCTCATTGCTGATATGCTCAATAAGTCGAGGTTCTAAATTCCTCAATTTCTCAGGAAGCTCGCCGTCAGGACCAGACAACAGTTCCAAACTACAAGACGCTAAAGTTAATACACACCACAAGAGGATAGGATTTGGACTTGAGAATTGCCCTTCAAGCAGACTATTCAACTTACCATCTCTTAGTTGAATCATCTAATGCATCTTCACCCTTTCCAGTGCCGCGTGAAGTCATATTACCAGAACTATTCCCATTGGACTTGATTGGAGGAATGAAATTACCACGGATTCCACGTCGAGGGAACCCATAGGATCTGACACCATAACCTCTCCCAGAATTATCACTTTGTGGAGAAACTGAAGTACTTGGTGATCCAGCTAAGCCTCGCCTTTGCCGTGCGTCCATTTCCTAACAGCATTGCAAAATTACCAAATATACCAGCATAAGCAAGTATATGACACAAGTTACACCCAAAACTTAAAATTGATTGAGATCTGACACATTGGCCAGTCAGCCAAAATTGAAATGTGAAATCAACTGTTTTCTGCCCCTCTGCTTGAAACATTTCCTAAAATAGCTTGTATAAGGACCAATGTTGCAGAAGTCGCTAGTCGCTAGTCGGTCGGCAGACAGGGGACTAGGGACTAGTCGGCCTAGTCGGCGACCCTAAATTACAACGTAATTTTAAAAATTATGTTATCATATATGTTATACTAACCGGTGTAGGAAGACATAAATATCCCATATATATTATTATTAGTTTTATAAATTTTTCTGAAATAATTCATAAGTTTTAAAGGACCTTAAAAATAAAATATAAAGTTATAAGGACTAAAACATAATTTATAAAAGTTAGATCAGACTTTGAATACAAGTTATTTCTAAATTTAGGACTTATTTGTAATATAAGTATTTTATAGGATTTATGTGATAATTATTTATATTGCCATTTAGTCCTTTATATATATTCTTATCTTAAGGCTAAGAGACAAACCCTAAAATTCATATCCAGCCGCAAGCACATTTCTTCCATCTTCTTCTTCTCTCTCTCCCCGTTCCTGTCTTCTCCGGCGACACCCTCTATTTCTTCCCTCTTCTTCTTCTCTCTCTCTCTCCGTTCTCACCTTTCTTAGCCGCGAAGCACCTCACCGTCACCGGAGAAATGGAGAAGAAGGCGGTTATGGTGGATTTTCGCAGCTCAGCCAATCGACGGGAGTTCTTGCTGGTAATTTTTTTTTTTTTTTTTTTTGGGTTTATTTAAAAAACGGTCAACGATTTTGACCGACTACTCCGAATGTTGACCGACTAGCCGGACTGTTGACCGACTAGGACGATTTTTGCCCGATTTTTTGCACACCCGATTTTTGATTTTTCTAGGCGTTTGGGGGCCGACTAGCCCGGTTTTTACAACACTGATTGATTAGAGTATTTAATTTAGTTCAGTAGTTTAATTTGATAAGCACGCGGCTCATCATCAAACCTTTTTTGACCCCAAAGCATGTTCTGTCAAATCAAACCTAAACAACTAAGCCACAGATGTTTCTGAAAAGAGTTTCCCATAACTATGTCCTAAACTAGTTTCTAAAACTAAAATTCTCTCTCCTACACCAAGATTTTGGTGCTGAGCTTGCTGTGAGCAAGATGGATGCTGGGCCATACATCTCTTGATACGCTGTTCACTATTTCTCGCTGTTAAAAATATTAGAGAGAAATATTGACTGAATTAGAGTTTAAAATTTCCTGGTTCTCCTTCTAATTCAACCATCTCACATCAAACAAGTAAACATGATAATTATCAAGCCGAAAGACCCATATTTAGTGAACAGAGAATGTTACTGGCGTATTCTGGTAGGTTCATTTGTGTACTTTTATATATATGCTCTAATCTGAGAATTCCTTCTTAAATAGTCGATTGGAAAGAATCAAAATTTTAAGACTAGTCTCTAGCAATAAGAAAGAATGTCAAAACATCATTCTAAAGTACTTACACTATGTCTAATTTGTCTTCTCTGTTCTAGGAATGTTAAAATGCTCTTAAACAGTACTGCTCCCTCCGTCCGTAATTAAATTTCCAAAATTTAAATAAAAGATGGAGTACTAAATTATCACTATCGGAAACAAGAAAAACAAACAAACTTGTGCTTCTCAATGGTATTGGACATTAAAGAATCAAATAATTGATATGAATGAATACAACTAAATGAATAAACATTTAGCATTGAATTTTGAACGTTCATGTAATCTAAACCCAAAGTGCAGGAAATGAATATGCTTTGGACTTTCGCGCATAGGCAACAAAATTAAAGCAATTAAAATCAAATAAATAAATAAAGACAAGCAACTATTTCTTATGCTTGCTGATTTAGTGAAGGGTTTAATCTCTTTTCAATCATATTTAACGAATTTCAGACCCCAAAAAAATAGAAATTCATATATATAAACAAAATTCATAAACAGTTGGGCATTAAAGATGGAAAAAAAAAAAAAGAGAAAGTGGAGGGATTAGAACCTGAAATAATTGGGGAAGATGTGAGGGATGAAGATTAGGGTTGAATTGTTGGATGTCGGGAGTGGGAATAGTGAAGGAAGAATCGGCATCTTCTCCAACATCAGAGAGAAGATCGCCGATGCACAGTAATGGGCCGCCCACCCCACTCATTCTTCTGTTTCCTCTTTCCTCCTCTTCTTTATCGAGTGTAGTGACTACGGGCTAACCTCCTTGGCCTCTTTAAGGACTATATTTGGATTGAGATAAAGGAATGGGCAGTGGAGAAGTTTTTATTCTTTTCATAAGGACTATGTCGGAGAGGAAGACCGGTCATTTTGTCTTCGTTGGTACGTTTACGTACGGGTGTGCATTTTTTTATCAAAACCTATTTACTAATGTGGTTTTTTTATGATTTTTTAATATAATTTTTAAAATTTCACCGTACCATTTTAACTTTTAAATTGAATGTTAACAAACCGTAATTA
>JAOWBF010000039.1:14449266-14462672 GCA_028566175.1 Vinca major
CATCTCTGCGGAGGCAGGCCGCCGGCCGGTGCAACTGTCTCCTGTGGCAATATCCACGTATAATTCATTCAACCTCAACCTCTCCAACAGTCCGGTTCTTATGCGGAACAATTTCAATCGTCGAATGAGATTTTTAACGGTTCAAATCTGAATAGATAAAAGTTACGACTGGACTTAAAATATTTAAAAAAAAAAATTTATATCCAAATCTGAACCGTTAAAAAATCTTATCCAACGACTAAGATCGTGTCCCGTACATGCGAAATATTTGACTGTTCCGCATAGGAGCCGGGAACTGTCACGGGACCCGTGACAGAACCCTCTCCAAGCCTTCTGGAGTCCTCAATATTTTCAGGTCAGATCATTTCCCTTTATGGAAGACCACGCGTTACCCACATTATGCGGGACCCATCCAGTTTTCAAGTCATCCAATAACTATCTCCCACGTAGTCCTTGGCGGGCAACTTCGTCAATTCCTCTCCACTTCTTCTCTAAAACCCCTTCTTCTCAGCCGCACTACTTCTCTCTCTCTCTCTCTCAGCCACCCTAAAACCCTCCCGCTCCGCCTCCCTCACCACCATGGCAGTTCTCAGCCGCCTAAGAACAGAAGCGCAACCTCTCCTCCGCCGTTTGGGTAACGCCAACCGAACATTCGGATCGGCAGCCGCTGTTCAGCTTGATTACGATTACTACTATTACGATGAAGATTTAAAAAATAATGGAGGAAAGGAGGGGAATTTATCGGAGACGGAGGAGGAATCAGAAGGAAGGGTTTCAGGGAGAGGAGTACAGTGGGTGATCATCGGTGATCCAATGACGAAGAGACACGTGTACGCCGAGAGGTTATCGAAGCTTCTAGGTGTTCCTCATATTTCCATGGGTACTCTTGTTCGTCAAGAACTTCACCCTCATTCTTCACTCTATAAACAGGTTTGATTACTTTTTCTTTTATTCAATTAAAGTTAAGAAGTTTTATTGCTTTTTTAATAATTTCTTTCTATTTTTAGCTTATTTTCCAAGAATGACCTTAGTTTTGATTGAAGAAACGGAGAATTGTTGTTAATTTACTCTATTTTGCACTTCCGTGAATTGGCTTTTTGTTTGCAAATTTAGGGGGTTGAAAAGTGAATAGTGAATTTTTTTTACGAGGTGATGGAGGACGAAAGTGATGCATCCAAATCTTTCAAAACAAGAAATTTTTTTACTTAGGGAGATCACCCTGTCATGATTTTTTTACTCACTCCTTGAATGTCCATATTTAAAATAGTAGTTTAGTTTGACCATAAGTATGTTACTATAGTATTCTTAAATATGTGAGGGCCCATATGTTAATAAAACTTGCACCCCTTAGTTAATTATGTGAATTTAGAGTGAAAATATATCTATTTTGAGATACTGAACATTCCATTTGGGATAGAGAGAGTGTTATTTTTTCTTTTTCAGTTCTGGAAAAGCTCATTTGGTTTTGAAATGGAACGTTTTGGGTTGGTAAAAGGCTGAATTGTTTATTAGAAGAATTGTGAGTCCTAAGCTGAATTTGAAATTTGTTCTTTTTGGAGACGAAAAAACTATACTAGACTTTCATTCTTTTAGCTCATGCTGCTTGCTGCCAAGTTCTTTTAGGAATTCGTTCTTTATTTGAACTTTCCCTTTTCGTTTTTTTGGTTTTTTTTTAATTTTTTCATTGTGCTGTATTTGTATGATTTCTTGGAGCCATTTCAGAGACTCCTTTGCTCGATTAACTTGCAGTTGGTGTAATTCCTGAGATTTTTAATCTTTGTATTGTCAGATAGCTGGTGCTGTGAATCAAGGAAAGCTTGTACCTGAGGAGGTAGTTTTTGGTCTCTTATCAAAGAGGCTCGAAGAAGGCTACTGCAATGGTGAAAGTGGGTTCATCTTGGACGGATTACCTCGGACAAGGCTGCAAGCTGTAAGTTGATGCTTATTTTCTAATTTTGGGGTCAAATTTATTCTGTTATTAGATGATAAATTTGTGTTTTTGGAACATTGGTTTGGTTACGCACCGAAATGATCAATTAATTTACTTCTTCGGTTTGTCCTAAATTGAATGGAGGAATGATGGTAGTATAATTTCTATGTTCTAGGATTGTACAGTTGCTCTAAATTTTGATGTATAACAGTACCAACAATGACAAAAGATGAAGAAAATTTGGAAAATATTGGGCTGTAATTGTTTCAAGTACCAGGACAAGGGCTTGGCTTATATCTTCTTTGCTTTTATCTACAGGAAATCCTGGACCAAATTACTGAGGTTGATTTAATCTTGAATCTTAAGAGCACAAGAGAGCACTTAGTGAAGAATGATCTAGCAACTGGATTCTATTCTCCTTCGCGAGAATTTTTCAGAATGGGGAGATCCAGATTTAACCTTACTCTACAGTCACAGGATGGTCATATGAAGTCTTCTTGTCTTAACGTAGACAATTTCTGTATGGAGAAACTACGTCTATATGAAGAACAGGTACTCACATTTCGATTCAGAATATTCTGATTTTTTTTTGTACATGTCATATTGTTGTTGGCATGCTTCGATTTAATTCACCATTTTTATCGTGAATGATATTTGAGTGAATTTGATTGATCATAGTTTGTCAAATTGACTAGTTTTAGAGCGGGATTTCAGATTCAAAGTTGAAAGCATTTGCATGCATATAACCTGTCATATATTTTCTGTCTTTTCCCCCTTCCTCTATTTTTTTTTTTTTATGGTAACATTAACATATAATGTACTAGTAGTTCTGATGGCATGATTTATTTTGTCCAGAGTAAGCCACTGGAAGAATACTACAAGAAACAAAAGAAGCTTCTTGAGTTCCCGGTGTCTGGAGCAACTGGTGAAACCTGGCAAGGTCTCTTAGCTGCATTACATCTCCAGCATATGAATGCTGTTGGTTCATCACAGAAGTTGTCTGCTTGATATATCTCTAATCCTGAATCCTGAATCCTTCATCATTTTTACTTTTATTCCAGCAATCGCGATAGTAAATATGAGGATGTGAGAATGTGTATGGTGAATATATCCAATTTTGTTCGAAGGGGAAAGCGCGTCATTTTTTTTTTGTTGCTGTATCTTTTGCTGAATGTGTAATTTTGGTTATATATAGTTGTATCTGGACACAATGCAGTACAGATTCTTTGTACTTCTGACCGCTATATGATACTACTACTACTACTATTGTGCCTTTTGAGCACCTTTTTTTTGGTAATCCCAGGTGTATGATTTAGCGGTCTGTTACTTCGATCCTCGAAACATTATTTCTTCGTTTTCAACTAGTTGAGGGGCTCAATGCGGAGGCTATCCCAGTGAATTTTCTCTTATTTTGATGCTTATTGGCTTCACTTGGAATGCTTTCCTGATCAACTTCGGCAGTCAACGTTATAGAGTAACGAATGCTTACACATAAGAGAGGTCCATGCCTGTCAGTCATATCGGGTTTCGGATGCAGACTTTCGGACCTGGATTCAAGGCGTGACATATAGCCTCACTTTTATAAGTGAGGTCCGTGTCTGCGCGTAGAAGAGGTTGGATTTATGAGTCTTGGAGATGAAACATAATCTATTGGACCAGTTCCACCTTCTATGTTTTCCCCAGACTGCATAAAAAGTCGGAGATTACCGGGAAAAATGTTGAGATGGTACAAATGCTACAAGCATTTATTAAAAATCAAGAAAAACACCCCAAATTACTTTATGTACATGCATTTACACCTCAAAACTCGGAAGTAATTCCCTAACTCCCCCATGCAAAAACAACGCTAACCTGAAATGAAAACAAACCATAAGTCCACTATCTTACTTTATTCCCATAATAGATGCCCATAACTAAATCTAAGGGTGTATTTGGACCGGAGATTGAAAAATACAGCGAAGCCTAATCTGAGAATTTTGCGTTTGAAAATGAGTCCAAATGCACCCTAAACTGCTACTTTCTGGACAATCAGAAAATTATTCATCAACACCAACCTAATCTGCAATGCTTATTTTGCACACGATGAACCGTCCGTCTTACATTATGCTAATCGCAGTTCTTCCATACCTCGCGCAGAAGTTGATACCTCACCGCATTCTGGCTACTATTGCCTTTTGATATCCAGTGGAGCTTCGTTGAAGGTGAACCGCTGCTGCAGTCATTAATGACAGCACTCAAAGGTGAATCCAACTCATCAAGCTCATCATCGCTAGTGTATGATTTACCGAGCACTAAGGAACTTTGCCTTGTCAGCTGAGAATGCTTACTAACATCTCCTAAAAACCCTGCAATAGAAGGTGCTGATGGTGGGAGATAAACTATAGAAGCTGCATCGCATGGGAAGTTCACAAGAGAATCTTCTTCCTCAAAAGAATCCTATAAGAGGATTAAAGAATAAATGTCATAAAGGAAGTGAAGATTCAAAGGAATATAAACAGACTCGGATTTGGCTACTGTACATATGCATGTTTTCCTCAGCACGGTGTTGATTCACTCAGCAGTTGATTTTCGATCCAATGGTTGAAAATAGCTATCACTATTCTTCTAGTTGGAATAGCTATTATCCTTTTGTTGAACTCAACCGTCAGATCAGATAATAAATCAGCACCCCCGTGTTCAGAAAAACATGCATCGGCATCCTAACTTTAGCCAACAGACTCTGATAAAATGTCAAGGGGAAAAGAAAAGGTTTGCATGCTATCATGATTAATCAACTAACCTCTGAATTCAAGGCTTCAAGGACAACATTAGGAATTGGATCAGGGCAAAACTCATCAGGAACAAAAGTATTGAGAACCCTTATAATCAGTGTCGGTCCGAACGTAGGACAAACCTCCTTTCTGACTGTCCTACTCAATAGCATGTCTTTTGGTAGCATCATGAGGTCGCTCAATGCATTTAGAAGATGAAAAGATTTTAAGGATGTATCCTTTTCTTGCCTCTCATCATCATCATCACCACTTGTTTCTAAACCTTTTGCATCTTCACACGAGTCGCCATCATTGTCATCATCGTCAATACCAAAGAAGTCAGTAAGCCATCTGGACCAATTTCCAATCTATCATCCACCACCAAGTAAATCAGAAACGCTTATTATAGACACGTCCACAAGCGCCTAACTATGTAACACCACTATAAACGATATATCACCTAGGGATTTGAATACATATTTCAAAGATAGTTATCAATGTGACTATATTTCACTTAGTGACACAACAAGAAAATTCTCACCGCAGTTTTCAATTGTGCACCAGCACCAAAGCTAGCCTTCCCAGCTAGAATAGGAAGAACTTCAGCATCACTAATGGGGTCTGATACAGGGTCTGTTGGAATGTCATCAGCAGATTCCCGGAGGATAGCATTGAACATGGCGACATCCAGTCTAGCAACACATTGCTCCATAATCTGGTTACAGGAGGAAATCAATTGATGAGTTTTAGTTCAAATTGAATTAGAAAAAATATTGAAATTGCTAGGAGTAGACATGGATTCATTGATCATTATGAAAGATATTTTTCATAAATCAATCATTACACATTCAGAATGGGCATAATAGCAAGCTCAAAACTCTGAAAATATTTTTATCTGATCGACTATAGTTGTAGCGATAAGTCTATTGCATGTTTCTGCATTTTAAGTGGAGCCCAACCCAAAACTTCCCCACATCTTCTTAATAGAAAACGGAGGAGAATATATTCGCAAAACAATGCCACCTTGATGTACATTATCATACGAGAGAAGGAATATAAACTATACCAGTCTAGAAAGGATACGTAAACAGCCGCATTCATGGCCCTCAGCTCTAACAGGACAAATTCTTTCACAGGCATCCCTGAAGGCATTTTTCCAGTGCTCCACGGAGAAAGCACTCTGCTCCTGACCACTTGAACTTGATGTCCTCCTATACATTTTGTTTCGGCCAGAAAATGCATCTTTGTCAACTGTATTTGCAGCACCAGACTGCATGTGTGGTGTGAGTGTCTGGAGAAAGGGAGGAAAAAATCAAGAGACCTTAATGTAATGCCATTATGATTCAAACCTCGTACTTGAATGATAACATCAGATTTCACCTTAAACTATCCGTATCTACTAAGAAACTGCAGAAGAAAAAAATAGAAGGGAGATTGAGTACCTGCCACCAAATGGACTCAATTATTCGAGAAAATATCCAAGCTTCGACCCTTTCAAGCGCAGTTTTAAGGGTACGAGGATCCTCCCATTCATGAGAACTTTCGTGAGTAGCAGTTTTCATACCTTTGGTGGGAAGGGAATGCCATTTCATTGGAGAAGATTTCTTGTTCCCGTTGCTGTTTGCATTCTTTTGAGCAGAAAAACCAGCAGAGCGAGGTAATTGCAGTTCCCCAAGAGACTCGCTAATGATTGCTCTCAGTACAATTGCATTTGATAGCCAAAAAGTTAATCTGAGTTCAAAGATAGGGTCGGTAAATAATAAAACAGTAGAAAGACAAACAAGCACTTTTAACTATCCAAATATCAATGTCCTATTCTAGATAAGTACCTAGGGACGTCATTTCCACATGCTTTTGCCACAAGCATCATGCCTGAAACAGCACTTTTAGCTGCACTTCCTGCTCCTGACTGAACTCTACAGGCATGAAGATAAAACCGAGAGAGACGTCGAGCTGGAGCATGGACCTTGTTTTTGGAACTTCCATGCTCAGCAACCACGGAGTAAAGACCAACCTCTACAGCTGCAGCCTCTGTCAACTCTCTTTCAAGCTTCTTAACTCGTTGTTCCAATTGCTCAATTTTGTTGTCCGAAGGGTTGTTTCTAGTTTCTTTTGGATGAACTTTGTTATCTTTTCTCTCATTGCTCATAAAGTCATGATTACCCCGGACCAATGTACTGCTCCTATTTGAGTCAATTGGTGATCGGACAGATCTTAAATGCCTAAACCGGTCAGTGGTCTGGGAAGCATCTTTCATTACATGATAATCCCTACTGGGAGAAAGTTGACCAGTTTCCATGGAGACTTGTTTTCTTGTCTCATCCTGTGAAAAGTTATACAGTTGCTCATCTTCTATGCTTTGACCCTTTTCTTCCGTAACCTTTCTATGTTCTCCAACTTCTTCGTGTTTCCTTCCTTTTCCACTATCTGTTTCACCATATTGAGTTAAGTCGGCTCTTGCACCACCATACTCTCCTTTTGTGCTCGGTATCTTTGCAATATCATCCATACCTCCAATGGCACGAGAGTCCATGGAGCTCAGCAAGCCCGTCTTTTCCTTGGTCCCGACATCTAAATTGGAAAGAGTAACATTTTTCAAAGAACCACTAGGTGTACTTGCTTCAGTACTTTGTTCTGTGGAGGTTATGGTACTAATATGTCCACCCTGAAGAACCTCTCTTTCTTCATGCTTTGGAGATGATGATGAGGACTGAACACTACTTGCACCAAGTTTCTCCGTAATCCATGCTAGATCAGAAGATAAATCTATTGATGAAGAGTGAGAGGAGTTTCCTTTAGAACTCATATTGGGCTCAATCAATTGGTTGTCATCTGGTTGTCTAACTTCATCTTTAGGAGGAGGGACTTGCTCACCTTCAGAAGTGCAAGATTTAGTCTCCGTCCCCACCAATCCATTCTGCAGTTCATTGTTAAATTGCTATCAAAACAAGAACGAGTAACACTACCATTGCAGGTATCGCATAACAGACCAAGACGCATATAGTCAATTGACTGAACACATTCAAATATAAATGCTATCTGTATCGGCTCATACAGCTCATGTATGCAATCTGGGGCACTAATTAAATAAAAAAAATTGAAAGAAAACAGGTACCTCTTTGACTTGGGGTGGTGAACCTCCATTTGAATCTGCCACAGAAGAAGAAACGGCGAGTGACGAGTGTGAAGAGATATCATCATCAGAGTATGATGCACTCTCTGCCTCCTCTTCATATTCTTCATTCATCAATGCAGAAACAGAATCAACAGCATTCCTATCCATTGACGGTTCTCTCATCAACCGATCTTTTGATGAGTTTATCCTACTCCTCTCAACAGACTGGATTTTGAGGAAGATGAGTGGCTGTACCGTGTTTCTATACGTTCTCTTACAGTTAAACGCAGCACTAATGCATAAAGACTCTTCAACAATGCCATAATCTGCAAAGTCCACTACAGCTGTTCCTAGCAACTGACCTTTAACCGTCTTATCCCTTCGTGGCTCATAGAGATTAAACTCAATACAGTTCTTCTGGACCGCGTCCCTATCGCCTCCTTTAGCTGAAAGTTCTCTTAAGAGAACTACAGGCAGCCTAAAAGATTCATTAAATTCAATTCGTCCATCTCCAACCCCAGACCCAGTCCCAAGTGAAGGGACAACTTGATTAGTAGTCCCAGAGCTCCGATCACCATATTCCCATTGAATTAAAACTGCACGAAGCGTTCTCAGTGACTGAGATGGGGGCCATGGCTTGATCTCCTGAATATGGATCAAATAATCAACCTGAACTGAAGGATTTCTCCTATTCTTCGTTTTCAGTCCAAGAACCATTATCACAGATATACTAGTCTTGTCTTTGCCTCAACAAATGATATACTATGCCTTAAATTCAACATAAAAAGTGAATCAGAAGAAAAACATCCAAAATTTCGTGAGTGCAGCTGAAGCATATATTCAAGAAAGCAAAATGTTTTCACTTGTTGGAGAATCTATAGAATATAAGTGGTTTCCAGAGGATTTTGAAGATAATGCAAAATAAGCCATTTTGACTCGGAATAATAGTTTTCGAACACCCCTTCCCCGGTCCCGGAAACAATAGTTGTTGGACAATGTAATATAAGCACTTATGACTTGGAACAATAGTCGTTAAATATCCCTTCCCCTTCCCGGTCTCGGGAATAATAGCTGTCTGACAATGTAATATAAGCACTTCTGACTCGAACAACCCCACCCCGTCCTCGGTCCCAGGAACAATAGTTGGACAATGTATTATAAGCACTTCTGATTCGGGACAACTGACACCCCCCTTCCCTGGTACCGGGAACAATAGCTGTTGGACAATGTAATATAAGCACTTCTGGATCGGAACAACCGACACCCCTCTCCGTTAATAATTTTTTTTTTTAAAAAAAAAAAGAGACAATGTAACATGGTACATTCTGCAGTTTAGTGAAGAGGGTATGACCACAATGTAACTTTTTTCTAAAAAAAGAACCTCAAATATTAAATAACTTCACATGCTAAAGTCAATTTAATTCAATTGGAATTTGGAACCATCAACTCTATCATCCTACTCACCACATACACCACCTTTGATGTTCCCTACTTCACTTTTTCTTCAACATTACAGAATCCCTTTCTGCATAACACGTGAATAATTATAACACACGTTTTAATACTCCCTCGTCCCAAACTGAATGTCCACTTTCACCATAAATAAGGATTGTAGCTTGATTAAAAGTGAGTTACCATAATATACTCAATCATTAATATTAATGGTACTATGGTAAGATCCATAAGACAGTCTAACTTGCATCCCTTATAGGAGTTTAGGGAGAATGTACATCCATTTTGAGAAATTGTACATTCATTTTAAAATAAAATAAGAGATTCAATATAAAATAGAAATAGGACATCAAATTTGGGACGGAGCTAGTATTTCTGAAAAGCCCAGAATGAAAAAGGAAAAAATCTAATAACAGTAAAGAAATTACCAGATCCAGAAGCGATCAGCTCACTCTCTGAAGAGCTCACAATATTCAAAATAACCGACTTCAAAATGAATTACCAGTAAAATAATTAAGAGGTGAAAAGGGGGCAATTTAGCTGAAAAAGAAACACTGGATCTTCAAGAAAAAGGGGAAAAAAATCAGTTCTTGGAGCAAAATTTGATAAATGCAGCAAGAAAGAAGCTGAATTTGGGAGCAAATGATTGAGAAAGAAAGATATTGGAGTTTCTGGCTGTGGGCAAGTAATGAGCTGAGCCCAGATGTCTCTTTCAGTTCAGAACCACTGATAATAAACTTAAAAAATCTTTAAGGTGGAATATAGATTTCGTTCAATAATAAAAAATAAAAACAATATAATAACTCATTAAATCCCCAATAATTAGAGGTATAGATGGGGATGGATAGGAGACATACCTAACCTTTGGCAATAAATCTACAAAGTGACTACTCTAGGAATACAATTGAAACAGATTAATTGGAGACTGGCCTAACATTTGACAATGAATACACAAAGTGGTTGTTCATAGAATACTACTGAAACAGTATACGGTCACCTTTGTTACAAAAACCATGTACTCAAATCAAAGCCAAAAGGCATCAGAGAAGGCCGACACAAAAATCATTTTAATTTATATGCACATTATCATACTTCTTTCATTCATCTTGTTCTCACATATTAGGAACGACATATTAAACTCTTTAAAAATTAATTAACAATTAGAGCATTGATTTGATTAATAGAAACTAATTAATACTTGTTTGAAAACTAAGTCAAGATTAAATTAATACTACAAAGGTTATCAAACACTTACCTGGAAACAAGTGGCATCAATAGAGCAAAAAGAGGTAATATAGAACACAAGTATGAAGCCAAGGAGGAAAACTCCAGCCGGCACCACCAAAATCCAATCTGCAAATGATAAAATTAAGACAATTTATTGAGAGGTTATTTTGTTTGCTCTGTTTCATAATACGAGTCATTTTCCTATTTTTAACGCTATAATTCTAAAATTATCCTTACTATAGTGACAACGGGAAAGATATTTGCAAAACAATTAAATGAAGACACTTGATTAACAAAATCAGTGGTGTCAATCCTAGATAGCGTCGCGTAGCGGCCGGCCCTAAAAACACTATTATAGGATAGCGGTAGCAACGATATTTGAAATTTAATATAAATAATTAAGAAAAATTAAGACAATAAGGAAAACAAAGTCATAACCAAAATCATTAAAACCAAGATAAAAAACATAACCTAAAGTCATTAAATCCAAGATAAAAAGATAACCAAAGCCATTAAATTTAAGAAATCCTCAATTTACACATTAGGTTTTTTAATATTGTAAATGGAAAGATGGAATTTTTTAAGCTCTTATCCAAATAGCACCGCTATTGCGCAGGTATTCCTGCTATTTTAGCCGTATTAATGTCCGTTATTACCGCAACCCTGATGCGCTACACTATGGTTAGGTCTGTAGCGGCATACGGCTGCTCCGCTCTAATATTCCGCTATTGCGTCGCTATTGATAATACTGACAAAATGATAAAAGTTTGTCTTGTTTTTTTCTCTTTTTTTGTAGTAAATTTTTAGGATTAACTAACAAATTCTAAGCTTAAGCATAGCAAAAACAATGGCGGATTCAGAGAGCGAAAACAAAGAATTTTATCTAGGAAATTTTTATTTTTTATGAGACTTCTTCATAAATATTGTATCTAAAAGAAACAATTTAGTACAAAATTTGTCCCTGACAAATTCCTGGTTCCACCCTAAATAAAACAACACCTAATTGGAAGAGATTTAACATATGATACTGCCTAATCATGCTGCTGTTCTATCCAATGCCTTAACAAGAAATCCCTATAAACTAGTTACAGAGTCATTGCAAAATTAACATAATATTACAATGTGCAAGAAATATAATCTTAATTTACACCACAGAATAAGAAAATTTTAGATACTACTTGGAAAATAAGTGGCATCATTTAAACTAGGTCAGCTGTGATTCCCTGAACTTTTCGTATTTACGTGTCTAGCATTCTTACGTGTTATTTGGTATATAAATTGACTTTCGTATGTTATATGTTGTGTACGTTATTTGTTTAGGGGCGTTGTGGACCTGTGGTGTGTTGGGGGACTTGAGTGTAGATATTAGGAAGTTGAAGGGGTGTTTTTGTAAGGAGTTGAGGGTGATTTTTAGGGGGTTATTGTTGGAGTTTTTAGAAGTTAGAAGGTGTTAGAAATAGAAGAGAGAAAACAGATTTCTAGAAAAACTGTGAGGCTGTGGGGGAATTGAATTTTGAGGTAGCAGACGATGTCCATTTTCTGTTATTTTTAGTGTGTTTCGGAGAGGACTGATAGAGTTACGTTAGGGATTCAACGAAATAGCATCTGGAGTTCTGGATTTCGAGTTATAGCCTTTGGAAGTCAGTGTGGTGAATCTGAAATTTCTTGCTTTTGGTATATTTTAAGGTTTAACTTTAAGATTGATAAGGTAAGGACCCTTCACCATTGTGTTTTCAATTAAAAAGCATGAAATTTCTCTGTTTTGATCCATTTTGACTTTCGTTTGATCTGATTTCAAAGGTAAGCCTTTTATAAGTTTTGTAAAGTGTTTTACAAGTGTATTGCAAGTATTTTAAAGATTTATTTCAAGTCATGTTATTTCAAGAAAAGTATGCATCGTTTTCACATGTTTTGGGTGAACGGGAACATGTTTTAGAGTCTAACGGTACTTCATCCCAATGGTGTTGGGATCTACTGAGCCAATTTAGTGGCTCATCCCTTATTAATATTTTCGAGGAGAGGCTTGGTTGATATATTTTTATGTAATAGATAGTTTATGTTATCTTTTGGACCTTGTTATTTCTTTGGGATTGTAAGAACTTATGTTTTCCTTTGTAAGACTTGTGACTATTTAAGTATTGTAATGAAGTTGTATTTCGGATTTAGTCATTTTGTTTGAGGGTTCGCTGTCTCATTGGTAGATGACGCACTGTCCGAGGCCCGGTCATCCCTATGTCACGGGGTGTGACATCAGCAATCATGGCCGGAAACATGGTCATTGCCGAAAATATGAACGTGGTAAAAAATATGATCGGAAACACATGAACATGGACGGAACATCACCGCGTGCTTAGTTGTACGCGGGTGACCGGTCACGGCGTGCCCAGGTCACGTGGAGCACCCATCCACCACGTGGAACTTTTTTGCGGACGAAAATCAGCCAAATTACTTTCGATTTTTAGACCCTAATTGTTTGGATTCAATTGATTCCATCGGCTGTCACCTGGACCCTTCGTTTATAACTACCGTACATGTGTCGACAAGACATGTGTATGGGTATGGAATACTTACCGGATCTGGTCAACACCAATCAGACACTTTGTTTAAGATGTTTAAATATCTGATGCTTAAATACATACCCATACCCGTACACGAGTCCGAGTAACATAGTCCATCAGTATCCTCTCCTTCTCTCACCTTCCAGTTCCTTATATCCAAACAAAAGGTTTAGGTCAATAATGTTATTACATATAAAATAATATCATTGGTGTAATAGATGGTGAATTGGAAAATATATTAGAAGATCTAGAATCGTAAAGAACAAGAGAGCATATTTTTTTATCAATAGTAATATGACAATTGACTAGTAATATAATCTGTTGCTTTGGAGATTAATGGAGTTAATAATTTAGAGAAGCCCACTATATTACTA
>JAOWBF010000039.1:14507923-14522127 GCA_028566175.1 Vinca major
CCCCCCCCCCCCCCCCCCCCCCCCCCCCGCTTAAGAATTTCAACATATAGGTGATGAATGTTTTCAAGTGTGATAGTACTTGTGAATAACTTGGTGGTTGTCATTACATTGATCACTGCATGAAGTTGGCCATTGTTCCCGGAGGATGACAATGGTCTTGAAATGGCTAGTGGTTATATTATTATCGATCATTTCTAGTAGCTGATTAGGGTATATGAGAAGGGTGATAATACTTACACAATAACGTGCATGGTCGTGCATGTGTTGGTCTAAGGTAATAAATCTTATCGTTGTTCGGTTCATGGTTGAAGTTTTGTACCCTTTACGTCTCTCATGGTACACTAGGAAAGAAAAACAGTGGAAATATTTAAAGTCAAAGAAATGATCATAGTCTACGTAGTTCAGAAAAAAATACTTCATCCATTGTATACTTGTATTTTCTTGGAAGGCTGAAGCTTTGTAGTAGGAAATATGTTTTTGTAAAGTACGGCAGAAGATTCAGGAAATTTGATTATTTTCGAGTCATTCCCAAGTGGTTGTTCAGTTTTAAGGATATTAATTATCTTCGTATCAAAACTTGATTTGGTTCCACATTTCTCAAGTGATTCTGCTGATGCTTTTCATCATTTGACTCCTTTGTGTCTTAAATCAGATACGATTCTAAATGGTGAAGCCGCTACTTTGGCCTATAGAATCCTAGCTTTCCTTCTTTTTGGCGTTGCGAGAATATACTCGAAGAAGGTTGAGCTTCTGTTCCATGACTGTCATGACGTGCTAGATAAGCTCCAGTGCTTTATGACAGACAAGATAGCGAGTAAGAGTATCATACCTGTACATAGATCTTATGATATTACCCTACCAGAAAGATTTGAGCTGGATACATTTGATCTGGACATCTCGGGAGATCAAGATGTGAGCAGGTTAGTTAAAATTTTAGGGTTTTACCAAGTGTCTTAATTCTATAGGCCGGATGGAAAACTTGTTAGCTGACTTCAATGCTGACCATTTGCAAATGCATGTTTCATTTGCAGGATTAATGTGAGATCTCATGGAGACATCACTCTTCTAGGTATCATCATATTCCTTTGAAGCCTTTTGACATTTAATTTCTGTAACTTTATATATAACTTGACCTTATATTGATCAGATGCCTCAAGAGGGGAAGTTTCCCGTGGAAATGACAAGGTACATAGTAAAATTTCTTGTAAAACAATAGTACATGTTCCGAAGTCGATGGTTTTAGATTAGATAGGAAATGTAATTGCAACTGTGTAATCCTTGTATGCTAGCGTGTGTGTAATCCTTTACGAGTGAACTTGCAGCATTATGGTCAGGAAGATATTCCCTCACATGAAGTCTTCTCTTCGGCCTACACTCCAGCCAGCGAGTAAGGATACTTGGTTTCATACATTTCTCTGCTTGAGGATTTAATTATTCCTCTTTTACAACCGCTGAAATTTACATGCTGTCTCTATTGCAGCGTTTGTTCACCCTGGTTTATGGACATTGATTCTGACACAAGATCACTTAATGATGCAAGCAGTATGAAGTTGAGCATGGCAAAACTTGTTGGAAATGGCCTCTCATTCAGAAAAAGACTAGAATTAGAGATGTTCGGTAATGTTGAAAAAGAGCCTGGCTTCGACTTGTCACCCGATGAAGGGCGTCAAACTGATGTAGACGTCAATTGCCACCAACCATCGAGTATGGAGACATCAATTGATAACGAGTCCGTGGAAGCTATGACACACGGTGGGGCTGAAATGAAGCCTGGCTTTGAGGTGCCATTGGATAAAGCTCAAACTGATGAAGAGCAGATGAAGTGTCATGATATTGATATCAATTGCCATGAACCAACAAGGATGGAGAAATCAATCGACGATGAGTCCATGGAACCCATAGTGCTTGGTGATACCGAAAAAGAGCTTGGCTTTGACATGCCATCTGATGAAGCGCATCAATCTGATGGAGAGCAGGTAAAGCATCCTGACGCCGAAATCACTTGTCAGGAACTAGCAACATTGGAGGGATCAATTGATAGCGAGCCTAGCATAGAGAAACTTCGTGAATTTCGGTCCTCATTGGCGGACCATCTGCAGCCTGTTATCCTTGGTGTGGTTGACAAAGAGTGCCCCACTGTTATGCCATCTGGCGAAGGGCATCAAATGATTGAGGAACAGACACGCCATTCTGATGCCAGAACTAATCTTGAGGAAGTGGAAGAAACAAGGTTTCCGTATAGTACTTCCTTAAGGAATCAGATACATGAAAAGAGTTCTTTGTCCGTCTCTGTTAATATAACTCCTGATTCAATGATTTCAGGTGGTTCGGGTGCGTTTTTACTTTTGACATATTATCTTTTCTCTACCTTGGTATGGATCTTATTTGTTGGGGGATAAATTTGCAAGATCTTTCTTTGTCTCCTTGTGATTTCCACGAGACGGTTTGAGAATTTAATCGTATCTATATTGTTTTCCTTAAATAAGATGAGAATATGCTTGGTTCAGAATTTCTTTTTCCATTACCAGGCAAGAGCTTGTGTGTGCTCTAATAAGCTCTTTTTTACCAATCTTTCTTTCCAACCAGGTAAGGGTTTGCCAGAGTTCATAGTCGTTCGTACCCCAGCTACTAAGGAACAAGCGAGGGTTCCAAAAAAGCGGAAATGTGTATTTGACGAGAAAGTTGTCATCTCTAATAGGTATACTTCTAGCCCTTAATTACAGTCTCTTGGTTTTGAATTCTGTTAGGAGGATCTTTATAATATATTTTGGGGAATGCTAAGTGATGCTTGCCTCCTGTAAGATGAACAAGTTTGGATCATGGTCTTTGAAAGTCGTTTACATTTTCTGTGCTAGTTATAATTTGCAATAACTAAGGTTCTGTCGGTCTGAACTTTAGTTTCTATTTATCTGTACTAGTCACCGTTTCGACATGGATGCTACTCAGTTTGCTATATAGTTATGTACTTTAATGTCTTCTACTATATGAATGTTTCTTGTCTTCCATGTGTTTTGGAACTTGAGATCTTTTGCCTCGGCATTGCTCAAAGTTGTGATGAGAAACCCACAACTTTTTTTACTGAATCTGTCTACTCTCATTTGATGTAGAAAATCTAAAATTATTGAAAGAAGTGATTACTTTTCAGTTGTTTGAGGACTTAATCTTTGTGTCCTAGAGCATTTCCCTTTCATGATTCTCATAGGAGCCTCTCTTAAAAATGCATAGATAAACTTCTTCCCCAAAAAAAAACTTCTTCCAAACAAAGAAGAATATACCCGACTTGTGATTGGCTGGTGCAGTTGATTCTAACCTGAGAAACTACTTGTTTTAGACCACATATTTATTATTACCTACAAAAGAAGAGAAGAAATGATATTTAAGCATGTGTTATATCTGATAAAAATAAAGGTAGTTATTTTTTTGAGCCGACCCCAATTAGTTGGGATTAAGGCTTCACTGTTGTTGTTGTTGAGGTGTTATTTTTTTTATACTTTGACGACGAATGTTTATCTTCAGAAGATTTCAGTTGTCCTTTAACATTTCAGACTGTATTCATGTTACACATTCTTCCACTCGATACTCGCCATGAAATTAACTTTCAAATATTTTGTGCCATTTGCTAGAAGGGCAATAAGGGCAATAAGTATATCGTTAGTAGTTTACAGGGTAATTAAGGATTGTATTGATGACTCAAGTTATTTTGTTTCTAAATGAACCCTTGATGTTTTACAGGGTAATTAAGGGTTGGATTGATGACGCAAGTGACTTGGTCTGTAAAAGAAAGAAAGCTCCTCCAACAGCTTTGCATGCCTGGAAATTTCACAAAATATACACACTTCCCAATAGTTTGTTCGAGCCTCTGATTGCCTGTAAGTTTACTTGATCGTGTTAATAAAAATGATCATGCATGCTGAAACAAAGTAGATGCGACAAAAATCTAAGACATGAAAATCTATGCAGGTGGAGCAGATTTTGGCTCACTTGTTTTCCAGAAGAAATCAATAAGCAAAGTGTCTGTAGAAACTGCAGAAACTCCTGTTGATCCAGTTCTTGTGGAACCCCCCGTTGTGCATACGGCTGCAAAACCTGCAGAAGATCCCCTGAATCCAACTCTTGCTATGCAAATATCTGTAGAAACTGCAGACACTCCTGTTGATCCAGTTCCTGTGGAAACTCCCGTTACCCAAACGTCTGCGAAACCTGCCGAAGATCCTGTAAATTCAGTTCTTGAGAAGTCTTCGGCTATGCAGATGTCTGTAGAAATTGCAGGAGCTTCTGTAAATCCAGTTCTTGTGGCATTTCCTGATGCAGAAATGACTTGCGAACAAAATTCAATAGCTCCGGGAACCCCTGTTACTCAGTCATCCTCATTGAGACTGCATGAAGCCCAAGGAGTTTCTAAACCTGGCATGTCCAGACCTGCAAGCTCATTTCATAGCATAGATAAACAGCCAACTCTTAACAAGGATCAAGAATTGGATATTGGATTAATGGACGAGGTTAACTATCTCTCTCCCTATAGCTATACTGTCTTATTGTTTTATCAACTTGTGCTTTTCTCATACTTTATACTTATAGATGAAGTTCGATATATATTCTCATGATAGGTGGGCTAGGGAAATATTTTGTTTGGGATGGGTGTGGGTGGGTTGTGGGGGGAGGGGGGAATAGTTATTTTGAATTTGAATGTCTTTTTCCAAATTAAAACGTCGAATAATCTAGGATATGGTGAACACTTATAGTAGGAATCAAGAGAAATCTCTTCCTTGCATATTCTACGTATTTATGCATGGACCAAGATTTTTTGTTGTATTTCTATTCTTAACATGCAAAAGAAAAAAAAAAAAGATGTAAACATATATATTTGTCAGGAAAACCCAAACTAAAGCTATCTTTTCTCTTATTTTTCTCTTTCTTTCTTTCTTTGCATATTCATAGACTTCAAATCATGAATTTAAGCACTTGTAGTAAGATTTTGTTAGGTAAAACTTTTGATTCGGAAGCTAAAATGTTTCAATTTGCTCAATTTGTCTGATATTCTTTTGTTGGGTGAACCATGTTTGTCTGACTTACTGCTGGTGTGGGGCTGATATTTGCCAACTTGTTCATTTGATAAGGAGATGAATCCGTCTACTGGGTATAACCCTGAAGAATGTACGTACAATAAACAATCATTTGGATTCTTTGAAACCAAACATAAAGTTTATACTTCTTTTTCTCGCATAATCTAATGCAAGTCCTATCCTAATTACAGGTGAATGGTCCGCGAGAACAAGGTATAACGGACAAGAGTTTACATCACCTCTTCTGAACCTTGTTAGATCCTCTTTTGATTTTGTTAAGTTTATGATTTGTAGGAGAGTTGCTACATTTCTGCATCAGCATATCTCAAAACTGAGGGACCATGATGGAAATGGAGTAGTTAATTTATCCCGGGTCTTGAAACGAAAGACCAGGACAGAAAGCGCAAGGCTATTCTATGAAATACTGGTATCTTCTTGAGCGAGATGAGATCTCAATTTTTTTTTTTTTGTAAACGAATTTATTATGATCTCCTTAATCAAACACGTCCAAATGATTCATTATTACAGACTCTGAAAACCGGAGACTACATTGATGTAAGGCAAGAGGATGCTTATGGTGACATTCTTGTGGGAGAAAACCCGAAACTGAAACAAACCCTTGATGCTGCTAATGGCAACAGGTCCCGGGTTTGAGACCCCGTGATCTCCTTTGGCAGCTAACTCATGCAAAGATATGCATAGGATCTCTTGCAAAGATGTAATTTATATAGGTTCTTGTAATTTATGTTTGTCTTGAGATCTAGCTCGGTGTGTCCAGAAAATTGGTAAACTTGTTGGTCTTTTAGCTCTAAATACAGTTCTTAGGTTTTACATTTTGAGTTTACAAATCTTAGGAGTACATTAGTTACTTTTGATTAATAAATTAAGAAATGGGTTTTAACATCGGCCCTTCTTTTGGACCAAATTTATTTTACCCCTTTTTTATTTTGGGAAAAATGTAAGCTTTTGCATCGTGGTATTTTCACTTTATTAATTAGCAAATGCCCCTTATTAAATTACACAAGTCCATAAAGCTAGCGCAGTTGATACACACTTTTAACTCAGAATAATCGAGATAATTGGTATTGAGTTCGACATTCTTTTACTTCGTTAATATTCTTTTATTTTTTTAAAAATAAAACTAAATGTGGTTTTAGACCAATGTGTTTCCCTTCCCCTTCCCACTCATTTCCATTTCTCCTAAATGTGATATGGAGCATAATTGTCAAATGGAGTTGGCCCTAATAGTAAGGGTAAAGTTTCTTACCTACAAAGACTTGACAAACACTCTTTTGTGACATGAGTCTATCATACAAAGTTTGTTTAGTACAGTTTCTTAATATTACATGAGATGGAGTTCATCTAATGTGTCTATTTGGATGGCTTTGGGGTATATTTTTTGTTTCTCCTTGTAGACAGCTTGAACCAAAGTCGATTACTCTACAAGAGGAAAAGTGGCGACAATCTCCCAAAAGGTTTATTTTAAAATTAATATTGACGGTTGTTGGATAACTTTTCGGGCAGATATTAAATTTATTGTTCTGAATAAAAAATAAATCTGTCATAGTAACTATGACCAAGCGTATTTCTCATGCACCATCTCCGAAATATATCAAAGATATACATCATTTGAATTACTCTAGTTTTATTCTTGAAACCAACTGTCATAGATTTGTCGATAAATCCTAGATATCGAAGATGACTTATCGCAAGGAAGACACGTCCATCATAGACGAAGACAGGGGCGGCGCCCCCGAGATTTTTAAAAATACTATTATTTATCAACATTTTATATGTATTTTGGAAAATTTTAGAAAATTTTACCAGTTTCGCCCCCTAAATTTTTTTTCCCTTTGTATTGCCTCAAGAATTTTATTGCCGTTTTTATCACTTGAACTCTTTGATTCTACATACTGTTGCAGTTTCGCCCCCAAACCCAAATTCCTAACTTCGTCCTGATGTGCATGCCATTAGGTTGCTTTTAGTCTTTTTAACTTCATCTGCTAATTTCGTGTGGTGTATGAGAAACTCTGTAACACATAATTTAAAAGGAAAGTTTTCAATTTATATTCTTCTAATTTATGGACGCATAGCATCCAAATATTATCGTTTCTATTATTCAAGTAGATAATAAATGGAATTACTTTACAACTTTACTCAAAAAAAAAGAAAAGAAAAAAGGAGTAGAACCAATATAAAATATCTATCCAACAAAAAAGAAAAAAGAGAAGAAAGTCCATTTATAAAACTCGACTTAGTCTTGGGCTTTATCAGATGAAAGCCCATCTCTAGGATAGGCGTGGGCCATTCTCGCACAAACCATCTACTGCTTAGGGCGCAGAAGCAAACCGTCGTCTTCTACAACTTTATTCCGTGCACCGTCGTCTTCCGGTTGGACGATTTCCGGTGGTTTTCAGACGTCAGGTAGACGGACACGGCGAATAATTTTGATATTTCTGTTGGAAGGAGTAAAAAGAGATAATGACTGCTCCTGCTCAGGCTTTCAATGGCAACGTGAAGGTTAGCTAAGCTCTCCTCGCAGCTGTTATCGTCCTTTTACCTATTGTTTGAGAAAACGAGTGGCCGATGATGAAAAAATACAGTAAAAAGTGATCATTTTTGAAACACTTGTAGAGGCACGCCAGGTGTTTGTGGAATGTACCGAACTGTGAAATACCTAGTCGTTGAGCTTCAATTAGTGTTCGCATTTTGTACTAGGCGCATTTTGAATGTGGAATTACTTAGTTGTTGAGTCTCATTTAGTATTCGCATTTTGTTCTAGGCACAGTGTGAATGTGGAATTACTCGTTGAGCTTCAATTAGTGTTGCATTTTGTACCAGCCGCAGTGTGAATGTGGAATTACCTAGTTGTTGAGCTCAATTAGTGTTCGCATTTTGGTACTAAGCGCAGTAAAAAAAAATTAATTAATTAATTTTTTTTTTGAAGTTGTCAATGTTTGATTCCTGGTCTACTGTACTCGGCCACTAGGCTATTACCTTGGTGACTAGTTGTAGTATTTATCTTCCTGTCTTTTCCTAAATTAGGGTTAATACTTGTTGCAAATAAGGACAGAAGCAAAAAAAATTAACACTTGAAAGTGATTATGGAAGCCAGTGAAGGAAAGCCCTGAGCTTCCGATATGATGGATGACATTTGAATTGGATTACTGCTTTAGATCCTCCATATGAATAAATGCTATATGCTTGTGGCCTTCCATCTTTTTTATTGGCTTATTTGTGAAATTTGCAGAAAGCACTCGCTGGGCTGAGACGTATCAATTTGGAAGGTTTAAGATGGAGAGTATTTGATGCCAAAGGCCAGGTAAAAAGTGCTTGATTCCACTTCAGATTTTGTACTGAATATGACTGTTCATATCATATGTCACTATTGGCAATTCTCTGCATCATGACATTAGAACGTGGTACTCTTTTGCATCAGATTTTGTACTGAATATGACTGTTAAGATGAGAAGTACTCTTTTACTTATCTTATAATTTGATCTTTTCTGTGTATTGGCACAAGAATTGATGATACCAATGTCATAAAGGTACTCTAACCTTGGTGAAAGTTGATTTTTTTGTGCTTACACAACTTAGTTGAAGTCATGAGCTATCTAATATGCTGGATATTTTTTTTTTTAAAATTTTTGTACGATTTTTATTGATGCCAATAGACACAGTTCTACAGAAAATGTATTACAGGCATCTAGTCTCTGAATCTCTCTCTCTCTCTCTCTCAAGACAGAATGGCTTTCCTCTCATGCAGGTCCTTGGGAGATTGGCATCACAAATATCAACTGTGATTCAAGGTAAAGATAAGCCAACATACGCACCTAATCGTGATGATGGCGATATGTGCATTGTGCTGAATGCAAAGGATATTTGTGTCACTGGAAGAAAACTTACTGATAAGTTCTATAGGTGGCATACAGGGTAAGTCGCAATATTTCTTTTCGTAGTTTATTTAATTTCTTGAAGAAATCATGATGATATATCTGGGCCTAGTGGTAAAATTTTACTGGTTTATGAAAGACCAGATGGCTAAGACTTATTTTCTTAAATTTGAGATTTCTACTCACATTAGTCCCCTTTCAGAAGCAGTTTTAATAACTGAATGCTTTGGCCTTGTAGATATATAGGCCACCTCAAGGAAAGGAGTTTAAAAGACCAAATGGCCAAGGACCCTACAGAAGTGATTCGTAAAGCTGTTCTACGGATGCTTCCTAGAAACAAATTGCGTGATGTAAGTGCTCTCTGATACATTTGTATTTCCTCATTTTGAAGATTTGTTAAGCATATTTCTCAAATGTATATACCTAGAGTGGAAAGAATTCCTAAATGCAACGTATCAAGTTTGGATGTCAATAATATTTCATATTGATCTTTGCAAACTACTTGATCTAGGAATGTTTCTTTCTAATCCAAATAAAGATCTTGGCTAGGTCTGACTGTGCCTTCATCTGGAGAAGTAGATGTATGCAACATGGACTGCCTGTCTGGTGAACTTGGGCTTGCATCATTGTAGTTCAAGCACTTTAGGCAATTTATCATGTGAGGGATGCCCTATGCATTAATTTGCCCTGATAATCTCACATTTCATTGCTAAATTTAAGCCGTTACTCTTCTAGGGCACGATTGCATGTCTGTCCCAGTAATATTGCCCTTTGAATTCACTGCATTGTGGTGAAAAGATGTTTTTATTTCAGGCAGATGAATCATATATTGAGCATGTGAAATTGTCATTAAAGTGAAAGGCCCATTCTAATTATTAGCTCTTGATATGACAAGAGTAGGATATGGTAGGGAAGAATTCTTGCTTTTGATTTGTGATTTCAATAGTGAATCGTGGAAAGCTTTACTTTATGAGACCATATTGATATCGTGTGTGTATTACTTCTGACATTCTTTTTACTTCCTGTTTAAAGGATAGAGATCGAAAACTGAGGATATTTACTGGGAGTGAACATCCATTTGATGATAGGCCTATTGAACCCTTTATCATGCCTCCAAGGCAAGTGCGTGAACTGCGTCCCCGTGTAAGACGGGCAATGATCCGAGCTCAGAAGAAGGAAGAACAACAAAAGGAGGGTTCCACCAACACCAGAAAAGGCAAGAAGCGGGATAAGGTGGATGATGCTGAAGTTAGCTTGTGAGCAATTCCTGACAACCTAGTTTTCAGTGACAATAGAACTGCAAACTATTGTAGAAGCCATTCTCTTCTGTAGAATGTCAAGTTGAGACAAGCTCATACCGCTTTTGTCTGATGCTTCCTTGAAACATTTTTCTTTTTCGTTTTAGAGCTGAATGCTAAAGAGTTCCGTATCTAGTTATTGTGCTCTGTGCTGTATTAGTGTCCATCCCCCTTTTCAGTACTTCTCATCAGTTGATAAGGGAATGGAAGAAGACTGGAGTCTCTCTTGTACTTTCAAGTTTCAATATATCTTGACAAATAACACCTTGAAAAGTTTCAATATAACACTTTGAAAATCGGGCACCTCATGCAAAATGTAGAGAGCCGTGCTAGACAGATCAAGTTGAGTCGATAGTTAAATCAATTCAGACTGTAAAAAGTCTTCCTATCCTTCGTATAGGAACCAAAACTGTTTTATTCTTGTATATGTAATTTTACCTTCAACTGATCCAGTTTAACTGAACCATTTACCATTGATCAAATAGATTGTTTCCAAAAAGGAATTAAAAAATAAAAGAAAATGAAATACGGGAAAAACTTGGGCCAAGTTGGGACTGACCAAACGTGGGCTTTTCCTGGACATTACTGGGCTTTTGTAGTCGTATGTAAACACCAGGCCCGCAAAATTGCCGCGGGAAACCATAATCAAACAACGCATTACCGAATCATACTCTTCAGTTTCCCTTTCGTTCTTCTTCGATACTTCTTCTTCCTCCAAAAAAATCAATTGAGAGAAACCATCCCATACAGCGGAAACCGAAGAGAGAGAGAAATGAATCCGAACATGAATGCGGAATCTCTGGTGAATCAAATACAAAGGTTACCATCTGGAACGATTCAGGAATTGAATCATCTCCAGAACATTCTGCAGCAGTTTGCCGATGTGCTCCGTTCAGATTCAACTCGGTCGGCTTCTTTTCTCACCGAACTCGATCCTTCGAAACACTCGCTTGGATACCTACATATTCTGTAAGGTTTTCTGTTCGTATTGTACATTTTCTATTTTATTGTTTCGTGGAATTTTTTTTATTGTTATTGTTGTTTGTTATGTTGAACTTGGAGTTTATAATACTCAGTGTAATATTTTAATGCTTAATTTTTAGCTTTTGAGTTTAGGATTACGATTTTGAGTTTAGGATTTATCTTGTTACGAATAGAAGAAATCTATAGTTAAGAGCGGTTCGGATATATTCGTAACGACAGTGTAACACTCTAATCCTTGTTGTAGATTTTTTATTTTATTGTTTCGTGGAATTTTTTTCATTGTTATTGTTTTGTGTTGAACTTAGAGTTTATAATACTCTATAATATTCTTAGTTATTGTAGTGTTAATGCTTAAGGTTTATGTTTTTGAGTTTAGAATTGATCTCGATAGTAAAAAATTATACAGTTAAGAGTATCATTAGGAGTGTTAGAATCATGTTTATTGTTATTGTTATTGTTCTTTGTTGTGTTGAACTTAGGGTTTATAGTACTCTGTGTAATGTTCTTAACTATAGTAGTATTAGGATTTATATTTTTGAGTTTAGGATTACGTTTTTTAATTTAGTATTTATTTTGTTATGGAAAATTCTTTAGTTAAGAGCGGTTTGGATCTTCTGTGACAATGGTAAAGACACTTGTAACACTCTATTAGTGATTTTTTTCGTTCATGTATCCAAACTAAACAAGATAACTCCTAGGTGTTAACAGACTGTAATTAGAATGTTGCAGGAAGTGTTGGAGTGTCGCAGAAGATCTTTTATGAGTGTGAGGAGGATAATTATGAGTGTTATAGGGAGTGTTACTGAGAATCCGAACCACAAACGAAGTGTGCATGTTGAATTATGATTACACATTGGTTGTTTTTGCCGGTGCTGCGATTTTTTTAGAGTATTAATTTTCCTTCAAACTCAATGGTTTGAGTAATTTTCTTTATGCTTCTTTTTTCGTTAGATGTCTGGCACTCATAAGTTCTCAATTATACGTGTGCCATATTTTTGCTGATTAGTGTTCGGCATTTTTGCTATTATATTTATCAACTTTGAGACTCTCTTTGCAAGGGCTAGGCCCTCGGTTAATTCTTGTGTTAATCAGATAATAGTTAACTTAAGCACTGGTATATATAGATGCTGATATGAAGATCAATGCTCACTTTTCGGTCTTTTGGTAGTTATGGGAGTTTATTATGATGGGGTTGGTGGGGCTTTAGTTGGCTAGTTAGAGTTGTGGTTTAAGCTTCCAAATACTATTCTAGCAGTTATTTGATTTCCAGATCGGATCACTTTGGCTGATATGCCCTCCAAAACTTAACATGATCAACTAACTTAATCTTTGCTTTTGCCAATTGCTTGTTTGTCTTCAACAGGGAGGCATGCACGTCGTCTCCAGTTACAAAAGAGCAAGCCAGTGCAGTATCTCTTTCTTTTGCTAGATTCCTTGAAGCATGTGCAGCTTATCAGATTCGTTTAGCACCTGAAAAGTGTATGTTAAATGTTCCAGCAAGTTTTATGCTGAAGTTCTCTTTGTTATTTGATAAATTCTCTGAGCAAGCCAGCGCGTACTACTGAGATTTATAATTAAAAACTATTTGACGTTGCAGTCATATCCATTTGTAGAAGGTTTAAAGACATGGTTATGTTACTTGAAGCACCTCTGCGAGGAGTGGCTCCTATGCTAACTGCACTGAGGAAGCTCCAATCTTCCACAGAACAATTAACAACTTTACATCCAGATTTTCTTCTTCTCTGTCTACTTGCAAAGTCTTATAAAGCTGGTCTCAGTGTTTTGGAGGACGATATTTATGAAGTTGATCACCCAAGGGATTTCTTTCTTTATTGTTATTATGGGTGAGACACTTTCTACTGTTTCCGTCACAAACTTGAGAATTGCGATTCTGCTTTTATTGGCATAACAAGATCTGAAAAGTTATCCCTGCAAAAATGACTGAACATATTGAACATCAATAGAGGGTTAAGTGTTTTGTTGGTTAATGCCTTTTGTGCTGTTTGTGCTTTAAGAAAGACAGACCGTCTTCAAAGTGTGTAGGTTACCTGCTCTTTGTTTCGCTCACATGTGAGGTCCTAAAAGTACTGCAAGGTCGGCCCACACCGTGTTCCGAAAAAGTGCTTTGATGACCTGAATAACATGTAAAATCATAACTGAATTTTTGTTCAGCGAAGACATCCTTGAAACCTTTTTCACAAAGAGCTAGTCATGGTGTGCATAATATTACTGAGCCCTGTATAATTTGGCGTTATTGTAGGGCGATGATCTGCATTGGACTAAAGCGTTTTCGTAAGGCATCAGAGCTACTTCATAATGTAAGTAAACTTTCTAGTGACCTAAATATTGTGCGACTATTTGACAATACTTTACCCAATGCTGATTGGTGAGCATATTTGAGATGGTTGGCATACTTGATTGTTATTCTTTGATACTTTTAGGTTGTGACTGCACCTATGTCTACTATAAATTCCATAGCAATTGAAGCCTACAAAAAGTACATACTGGTTTCATTGATTCACTCTGGTCAGGTATTCTTTGTTATCTCTTTCTTCTTTCTTTGGCAACCATAGGCCTAAGAGAAGTAACAGAGAATCAGTGTTTAATTTGTGTGACAAGATAAAGAAAATTTAAGAACCTGGCTCACTGGCTGGTTTAATGATTTTAGCCAGTTTATTTTCTTTCCTTTCACTAAAGGGACTGCTTCTTAGAGGAGCAATAGGAGAAAAGACATTCTACTGGGACTTGGCTCCATCTTCTAGGTCGTCTTGTTTTGCAAGAGTACTTAAAACCTTTTTTCTAATATATTTGCAGTTCTTTACCAGCTTCCCAAAGTATACTTTCAATTTTTTTATTTACTAGGTATATATATCCAATGGTTCAAAAAAATTTTTTTTTTTATACTACGGCCCCCCCAAGAATTTTCAATTTTTTTATATACTACGACCCACTGGCGAGAGTCCATA
>JAOWBF010000039.1:14551243-14566735 GCA_028566175.1 Vinca major
GAGACAGATGCAGAAGATACTCAACCAACATAAATGGGTAGCGTGGACCGGACATGAGAGGTGAGAAGTGGGGTATCCCCGTAGATTCGAATGAGGGAAAGACAATGTAAACGTACTAAATTAATGCTGCTGCAAGAACAGATAAGAGACAAAGAACCACCATGCCAACAAAAGCAAACAAACAATAAATAACCGCATTCGCCCTAAGATTTTTAAAAATAATATTAGATATAATAAATTTTATATTTTCAGAATATTTTATCAGTTTCACCTAAAAATTTACTTTTATTGTTTTTATATTTAATTCGACATACTATTACAGTTTCGCTTCCGAACACCAAATTTTTAATTTTGTTCCTGAATAACCTCACAAAAAATATAAATAAAAACAAATACTCTGTCTTGTAGTAATACCCTTATGTATGCCCGTGGGAAGCACCATCAACATCATCTTCTTCAACTAATCATTCTTCCCAAATTTTTTTCTACCTAAACTTTTCTCCATTTTATGTTAGATTCTTGGGCTCAATATTTGCTACATTGTGCTCTAGTTTCTGGGATTAATTTCAGTAATATGCTAAGCAAAGATTTGAAGACCCAAAATCTTTCTGATTTGGACAACCTTTGAAGATGAGATTAGTTAAGTTTTTTTTAAGGCTGTCTTCTATGTTACATTTATGTTTGTCTTACATGTGTCAACACGATACAACATATAATATTGGTATGAGTATGATATATTTATCGGATCTGGTCAACACCGATCATACATTTTATTTTAGATGTTTAAATATTCGATAGCTAAATACGTACTCATATCCGACATTCGTATCTGAGTCCGATAAGATAGGTTGCCTTACACAATGTTAATTTGGGCACTTTATGCTTCTAATGGTTGTACTTTCGTATAGCAAAATCCATAGTTGTGGTATAAGAGAGGAAGAGAAAAGTGGGTTCGTGACCTTGGTACTGATATTGACTACTACCGACTTTCTAGGGGAAAAAATTATTTTGACTAATTAGGCCTAATTGATTTTTTCTTTTTGGCTGAATTAACAATTTAGGCTCTGTTTAATCTCATATTACTGTATATAAAAACATGCTAAAAGAGGATGTGAAATAATTCAAAAAGGATATATTTAACCATTTGAACACAAGGTGAGGCCAATATGCCGAGGTTTATCTTCAAATATAAGCTTTATTATTATCATTTTGTTATTATTATTATAAAGATTGTTTCTAACATGTATATGGAAACATGTTAATAGTATGTATTAAGTTATTGTATATAGTAGTTTAAGTTATATATTCCCCTAAGTTCCCTATTTCTATTAGGATGTTAGATTTTGATATATTTAAATTACTATATAAAGTATGTTTTATCTGAATTAATTCGTTTTACGGACACAGTTAGAAAGACCGTTATAAGAAAAGCAATACTACTTATATTTTTAGTATACACAGTCCACCTGAATTCTATTAGACTAACATAAAATCTCTACAATTACAAAATACATAAATAAATATTGCAACACCTTGTTTATGTAAGAAGAAATTAGATCCAAAACACAGAGAATAACAGCGAAATGTAAATGATCTTCTTCTACGAAGGATCACTACGAGTTAAGGCCAATAGGTTCGTTAAAATATAAGGTTTGTGCCGAAAATTACTGGTTAGTACTGAAAATTAGTTTCTCCTCAGAAAACTCTAAGTCGAATCCACAAGCATAATCTCAGCGAACTCTGCCTATACCGTATCCACTCGGATCAGAGTTCATGTCTCTAATGCTAGTTGGAGAGACGGATTATGGAGTACCTATGGGATTTGAGTTTTGGATTCTACAACTGATGTAGAAGTTCTACATCGGCAGACAGTGTTATGCGTAGAAGTTCTGGAACAGACGTAGAGTTTTTTTTATAAAACCTCAAGAGACTAAATTTGAGGCTTAGTAGTCTTTATATGGACTCATTAGTAAAAAGATCACAGAATTATTGATTCAATCTTATGTATTGTATCTTTATACAAATTTCTGCTAAACAATCTTTTATATGACTCTGACCAATGAAGATTGAATAGTTCAAATTTTCTGACAGTTTGATGTACATGTTACATTTTTAAGAATGAAAAAGTTGGAATAATGCATAAACTAGCTCTGATATCCCAAAGCTCAAACTGGGTTCATATCTTCAGGCCTAGGAGCGGTGTTGGACACAGAGACGAAGCCAGGACTTTTAGTTTAGGGGGCGAAAAGCAGCAACAGTATACCGAACTAGATATAAAAATTGTAAAAAAAAAATGTTGGGGGCAAATTTGGTAAAATATTTCGAACTACACACAAAATTTACTATATCTAATAGGATTTTTAAAAATCTCGGGGGACTGCCCAGCCGCCCCTTGTCTTCGACTCGAACGGACACTAAGATCATATCTACACTGTATATGCAATTATTGTAACATAAAAGCTCCTCTTTTCACTACGTAGGGAGAGTGAGCATAAGAGTTTCCCTGCCATGAAATGCCTGATTAAATACATAGACACTTCTCTTTTTCCGCTCCCCAATCCGTTAATTATGTGACACATATAAATTTCTAGTGTTATATATAGAGCTTCAATTAGTACTTCTACGTAAATCTCGGAAAATGACTCATTTTGATTGCCTCTAGTGTTTCCAATCAGTTCTTTATTTTAATTCCTTCCATTCCTTTATTGTCTATTGGAATCTGAGTAACAAGTTGTGGATATATAGGATTTAGAGGGGGGGAAATATCCGTTTTTCCCAGTTGAGGATCGGCCCGACTGATCTGGGGTGGGATCCCCAATGCGGAGCTGGACCGGATATGAGATCACATGGAGATGGAGGAGGCAGGGTTGGAGCTGGAGACCATGGTGTCCACCCCACCCTCCTCCATTGCCATCCCTAGCGTTACATGTGTCCGTTAACAAGTTCATTGAACTTAGAACCATATTTGAGTTTCATATTTTTGCATATGATAAGTAAGCAACCGATCATTGTTTATCTAACTATATGATGATGCCTGTTTTATTTTCTGTTTAAAGCGTCCGGATTCATCTTTTATATACTCTTTTCCTCGTTTGATTTATGGTTGCTTGCTTTGTCTTTGCTTCTCAAGATATTATCTAATTTAAGTAACTTGCATATTCTTTTGTTTGTTTGTCCAGATTTCCACGGAAATGATCTGGATTCTTCCTCTGAACCAAGTTTGGCCGGGAGTTTCAGAAAGCCGAGATCTGGTGTGTAGTTTTAACAAGTTATGATGTAATCTTTGCTGAAGTTATTTTATCTAATTGCATCTTTTCACCCCTGAAAACAATTATGTTTACTCCCCTAGCGGTTTCAAGAATGAAAGATTAGCTATGTCTGTGTGATGGATAGGATCTACTGGAACTGTTTTTTTTTTTCCGTCGAGTCCTTTGTTCATATTATGATATTGGGAGAAAACCATGAAATATTAGAGAAATGCATTCTAATAATAAACATGTATTGGAAGGAAAAATAATTACAATGTACCTATTCACCCTGGACTTCAGTATAGGATAGACGGATTATGATGATAACGAATACTCAATGGACTCTACTTCATTGAATGTCGCTTCCATGAAGTCAATTACGAGTTTTAAAGGATTTTAATTTCATATCTCAAATGGAGAAAAGAAAGGGCTTATTTTGTTGTAGGACATAAGGTTGATAAAACCAGGAAGTTAGCATTTCTATGTTTCATAACCTTTTCTGTAAGTGCAGCATGTGAAACTTCTACTGACAGATGACTTATTTTGTTCCTCATTTGACTTTATATTTCGAATTTTGTATATGAAGTTCAATGTTATTAAACTATTTTGAAGTGATCGAAATTAAAATGGAAAGTCGCGGACTAATTTGATTGGGAACTTAGCAACTTTCACTGAACTGCCAATGATGGTTTTCCTTTTGTTCCGATCTTACACTTTTGTCCTATTCTTCATTCCATATTCTTGTTTTTCCGTGTTTGGAACCGTAAAATCTGAGAAATTTTCGTAACCGCAGTTGTCTCATTGCAAAGTGCATCCAGCTCCTCAAGCAAGTTTGTCCCAACTTCAAAAAGGGCGTATAGAGTCCTCAAAGATTATGTGACAAAATTTGTTGATGTGAATTTATTTACGCAATGTCTTGAAGATTGGGTCATGGAGATTTTAAATCCTTCTAGTCCTCATGGTGAACAGTCTTCCAAATCCCCCTTCGGGATTGATGAGCTCTGCACCCTCGACTTTGCTTTGGAGGGGGTATTATTCCAGCAGCTGTTTCGCATGCCTTGCTCGCCTTACAGTTCGGAAAATCTAAGAGAAGATGAATGTCTAGCACTTGAAGATTTTTTACATACTATCGCAGATAGACTATGGCGTACATTTTGGCACAAGAGCAAACCTTTACCATTTTGCATATCTTGTCCTCGTTATCCCGGATCCAAGTTTTATACTATTGAGAAAGCTGCATCAAATGGAAGACTTGAAGAGCTCCGTGGTGCAGCTCTAATGTCAAAAACAAGTGGGAATCCTCATGTTCGGTGGGATGATGTGGTTCAGTTTTGTTTATTTAGACCAGATATTATGATGGGAAGTGAATTCGGTTATCCTTCTGGCGTTCTTTGTGAAGCTCTTATGTATGGTAGTCACATACTTCTTGCCAGAAGTTTGAGCAAAAACAATTCTGTTAGTAGTGACTCTGTCTTCATTTTGGTTGTTGGCTCTAAATGTGGAGGCGTTGTAAAATTGGCCGGTGATCTTGGCAGTCTTGAAGTTGACTTAAATGATCCATACAAGTCCATGGCAGAATGGATCAAATGCCATGCAGAGGTTTGTTTTTCCCCTGTCGAGCAAGTTTGGAATAAACTAGGAAACGCAAATTGGAGAGACATGGGGAGCTTGCAACTAATTCTGGCAACCTTTTATTCAATTGCTCAATGGAATGGACCACCAAGAAAATCAATAGCTTCTCTTGCAGCTGGTCATAGTCTCCGTCTGCAAAAGCGAAGGATTGAATGCCGGCTAATCGAGAATGAAAATGTTCTTCCTTATGAACAAACAGATTATCATGGCAGTGAAATAGTAGAACTACACAACCAAAATAACCAGAATCCCAGGAGACAAGGAGGATCACGTTTGAAGCTTAACCAGGGCGAAGTGTTGGTTATTGAAGACCAGAACCTACAGCAAAAAATTTACCAATTACAAGAACCTTTGCTTGAAGGAAACGGCTGCTCATACGTTGCTGTTGCTTCAGATTGCCAGACGGAATTGTTCACATTATATGCCAGTGCTCACACATCTCGTCTAGAGCCTTCCTGGGAGGACATGAGTCTATGGTACAAAGTACAAAGGCAAACCAAAGTGCTGAACATCTTTAAGGTCAAGGTATCTCAAGCAAGAATTTGCCTGAAATTATTGCATCGGGTAGAATTTTGCATCCTGGTCCTTGTGAGAAGCAGAGTCCAAAAGAATGTTGCCGTCATCCTTGGTGTGGAACGCCAGTACTTGTTACTTATCCAATTGGCGAAACACTGTCATCTATTATCGCTCGCGATGGTCCATTTTCAAGTCAAGAAGCTACGCGCTGCTGCCGAGACTGCCTAGCAGCCCTGAAAAGCGCAAAAATGGCAAACATCCAGCATGGTAATATCTGTCCTGAGAACGTAATTCGCCTTGTCGATAATGATGCATCAAGAAACTGTTTGTATATTTTAGTATCATGGGGCCGCGCTGTTTTAGAAGATAGAGACAGCCCTGCGATAAATTTACAATTTTCATCGGCACATGCACTCGAGAATGGGAAACTATGTCCATCATCTGATGCTGAAAGTCTTGTTTACCTTATATATTTCATATGTGGTGGAGCCATGAAACATCATGATTCTATTGAATCAGCATTGCAATGGCGTCAAAAGAGCTGGACAAAGCGCGTAATTCAGAAGCAGCTCGGGGAGGTTTCGACACTCTTGAAAGTGTTTGCTGAGTATATAGATAGCCTTTGCGGGACACCATATCCGGTTGATTACGATTCTTGGCTGAAGAGATTGAGTAAGGCCATAGATCACTCATCAGAAAGAGGTAAAATGATCAATGAAGTATTCAGAATAAAGGACATTGTTGAGTCTTCAGGAACTTCTGGTGGTGGAAATTCTGAAAGAGAATATACTACAAGAGATGTCTAAGTTTAACTGTTTTCTACTTTGTGTTGTGCTGAGGCATTTGTAGGTAATTCTTGGCAGCCGCAGTGTGGAACTTTCAACCTCTAATGTGGGGTGGCTTCTTTTGGGCACCAAGTTAAAAGTCCTCCCACCTATCGGGTTGCTAGGTCGCCTTGATTTACATTCTCCAACTACTCTGTCAGGTCGGAGTGTGGGGGGCCTTGGGGTCGTGGGTATCGCCTTTTTGTGTAGAGGCATTTGTTGGTAGAAATGATTTTGCAATTTTTATAAATGCTCTGAATGCTGAACCAAAGAAGAATGGTAATAATATACACATAAATCAAAATGATTCTTGGGTCTGTCTTCTTTGATTTGAGGGCATAATTCCACAGCAAACATGACGGTATAGGGGATTAATGTTTCAGTGATATTCAATGAGCAGTCACTTTGCGAATTTATTGTCAACCTTAGGTTAGTCTGCAATCTATCTGTTTAAGTGGTATTCTGAAGCAACCATCTTGTTATTCATTGTCAAATGTTAGGTTTGTCTCATATCTATCTGCCACCTATACTCACAATTATTGAGATTTAATGTGTCAAGTTCGATATTTTAATCTCAAAATTTTAAATGAATCAAACCAGATGGCACCCAAATGGTGGGACATTGCTGAGTCTTGGGGAACTTCTGGTGGTGGAAATTCTTCATCATACTGAAAGATAAAGAATATATATACAAGGGATGTCTGATTTGAATAATTCTGATATGAACTAGCTCTATTGACCTTATGGTATAGAACTTGTTACAGCAATACAGAATGATGAGAAAGACAACTTTGTGATGATGTGGTCAGTTCTGTACCACAAGGTTCATGTGGACCTCTCCATATCAGAATTTTCCGTCTGATTCTACCTGTGTTCTACTTTATATGCTCAGAAATATGTTGGTGGCATAGAACTTTACTACAATGCTTATAGATTTTTCTCAAGTGTTGTGCATATAGATATGTATCATTGGATTGTTTGATCCGACATCATAAATTAAAAGTGATTTACCATAATTTTTCATTGAAGATGTTCGAGCTCGATTCAATAAGTGCTCCGGTGCAAGTGCTGCATATATTGTGAAATAGAAGTACTAATTTCTTTATTTTAAAATTACCGTCTTAGTTGCATTTTACACGAGAATTAAGGCTTTAATAAATGTCGTAATTTTTTTTGATAGATGTTCAAAATGAACTTATATAAGAATAGTTAGTTACTGATTAAAATTTTAAATTCAGTATTGAGGATTGATGGTTTAAACGTTCGACTGGATAGGTAATGATCTTTGGAAAACAGTAGCAACTATTGCATTTTACTACAAATTTGGAATAATGGAACAGAATATAATGTCTTTTTACCAAGGGACGATTTTAGAGGCGGGGCTGTTGTCTTCCGAATTTTTTTAAAAAATTACTAAATATAATAATTTTTGTATACAGTTTAGAATTTTTTATCAAGATTATCTTTATTTTTTTTTTGTAATTTTTATAGGTAAGTCAGTATACTGTTGCAGTTTTTTACCCCAAAAGACAATTTTTAGCTTCTTCCTTATTTTTACCCATAATTGCTTTTCTTTAGAATCATTTTTCAATTACATTGCCGAGAGGTAAAATCATAATGAAATTACGATTCAATATCATGAAATGATGTTTAATATAATATAATTTAGATGCCTTTAATATGACTTATGTGCCAATATAACGAAAACCTATTATTCAATATCATGGAATGATATTTAATATACTATGATTTAGATTCCCTTTAATCGTATGTTAAAATTAAGATTGAATTAATTACACAAAGTACAAATTTTTTGGTTGACCCCAAGGGCACTCGGTGTCAACCGACAACGTGGTGACTAATCCGAACTTGGTCTGCGGTTGATCCGTAGCGTGACCGCTAGTGGGGAAGGCCTGACCCATACTGCTCTACCACTGCATGAAAATCCTACAAGAGTCGATGTCCACGGTAGGAATTAAACCCTCATCAATAATTCTAACCAGTTGTTCCAGAGCTCGGGATTAGATGAGACATACATTTCATGTAGGTGATTTAAAGGTTTACAAGTAGTAATATTCATTTTTTTAAAAGAGAAGTAGCAGTAATATAATAATTCATGATTATAACCCTCTTTTTTCCGGGTGTTTTTGGGGTACGTAATAAGTACGTGCCATTTAAGTTCACACCATTAGGTACGGAGTAAGTGCACCACATATAGAATATTGATATTGACTAAAGAAGTTTCCTCACAAAATTGTCCCTTTTTTAAGGAAAAAAAAAGTGATCCAATTAAATTAGCATTTCTAATTTTATCAAAACCTTTGGTCAATATCCACGTGTGAACCTAAATGATTCTCCCCATTGCAGGCAAAAAAATCGTCCCTCTCATTCTGTATCCTTACAAATAAATATTTGTCAAATATATATATATTTTTTATTATAAGTTCTAATATTTCTTAGATTATAATTTTTTAATTAAAAATTTAATACATATCATTCTCATATTGGTGGGACAGAAAAAGGAACACCGAATGGGGATATAAAATTTTTAGTCCCCATTCCATCATAGGTGAAGGCATTGCATTAGACTAACTATGATTTAGCAGAAAATAGCTAACCATGACAGTTAAAATTTTGGAGACAACATTTTTATCCACTTCCGCCCTAGCCTGTTGGAGAAAGAGCGAAACGTGGCAAGACTTCGAACAATGGTTTAGCTGGGGCATGCTATTATTTCCCAACAAGCTAAACCACTATTGATTTGCTAGGGTATGCTATTACTTAAACATGAGTGCTCCAATTAGTCAATGCCTAATGCCTAATGACAATTGACAATTTTATTTTAACCAAATGCAAGTTCAATTATTTCGTAATTAGCATGTGTGGTTGTCCGTATCCAAAGTAAATTCATGTTGCGTGTGAAAATAATATTTAGTTCCTTGATTAAAAATTGTTCCATTCTCAGAAAAAAGAAGAAGAGAAAATGCATCTTATATTCGGAAATATGATGTGAAGTTGGAGTATGGAGAAGAAAAGTCAAACTAAACCACTACATTCTGTGGAAGATTCAGAATAATTACACACAGTCTACTTGGAATTTTGGACTTGGATACTTTGATAGAAGAGACAATGAATTTGGTGCAGAACACCCAAGTGTTCCGCGCACATGCAGAACATCATCTTAACTGTTAGATTAGATTTTTTAACGGTTTAGATCTGAAGAGAGAAAAAGCTTTTTTTAATTATTTAAATCAAGCCGTAACTTTTCTCTCTCCAGATCTGAACCGTTAAAAATCTTATCCAACGGCTGAAATTATTCCGCAGGTGCAGAATTTTTGTTGTTCCGCACATGAGCCGGACTGATGAATTTGTTAGGATTGAGTTATATAGTCTGAGATTCTGATTTTACTTTCAGACCAGTTTTAAATATTAATAGGCAATATTGGTACATTTTACGTACTATTTTCATTTTTTGAAGCTTAAAAAAAGTGTAAATTTAATTAAAATAACTGGTCAAAGGCACAATACAGTAGAATAGAATAGCATCTTGTCAAAAGAAAAAAGATGAAAATGATTTATCATTTGGAAGAAATTGTTGGAAAACTCCAAGGAGGGGAATATTGACTAGTAGTAGTTGTTTAGATTATGCTAGTTTTTGTTCTACTTGCTCATTGCTTAGTTTCAAAGTTGATAATAACAAGTTTTAGTGGGTAATTTCTTATCTCCTTTCTCTTTGTGCTTTTGATTTGATAAATCTTTGAAATTTCTTAGAAGGACTCTGCTAACGATGTATTATCAGTTGAGATTTTCTAATTAAAGATTGATAGTTCGAATAATGCCAAGTGCAGTGAGAATGATAATATATTTCATATTTACAGGATTTTCTAATGAATGAGTTAAAGTGTCATTAAGATCTCAATCATACTAGCCAAGTCAAATAATTAGATAATAGTACCTAAAAAAGACAAAGAGACTCAATAATTTTTAAAATTTTTTTTTGTTATTATTAAAATTAGGAGGTGTTCAAGCCAAAAAATATTATTTTAAGTTAAAAGTACTGATCCATTACACTTGCAAAGACGGATGGTCTGACAAATGAAGTAAGCAAATGGATTTAGGAGGAAATTTGGTCCCCTCTCATAAGTCATTCTACTACAAGTTGATTATTCAAGTACTTTACCAGTACAATTTCAAAACTACAAACTATAACCGAAAACGCTAACCGAATGCTCTTCTTGAAATCCCATTCCCACAACGCCGTAAGCAGGGACGAAGCCGGAATTTGATTTTGATGAGCGAAACTGCAACAGTATGTCAAATTACATATAAAAATGACAAAAAAATAATTTCAAGGCAATAAAACTAATAAAATATTTCGAATTACATATAAAATTTACTGTACCTAAGAGTATTTTTAAAATTTTTGATAGACGACTGCCCCTCTCGCCCCTCTGTCTTTGTCCCTGTCCGTAAGAGAAGAATTTAGTAAACATAACCAAAATAGTGAACAAATTTCTATTATCAATTTCATTTTTGAATAAACCACTCCAAGACAATGTGTTGAAGAGACTTTGAGCCACTTTGACAAATCTGATAAGGAAGATAAACTCATACGTGTTTCTATCATTTTTTTTTTATAACTACCCATCTTTTAAATTATACGAGATGAATGCGCAATTGTTAAACTATTATTATTTATAATTACTCATCTTTTAAAGTATTTGTGATTGTCGTTCTAGTCAATTGCATGGACATAGTGAATGTGTGACTCCACTTATGTGCTTATACATCAAATTCTCGACGTTGAATTAAATTCTCTATTTTAATTTTTATCGATAAAAAATAAAATTACAAAAAAGGAAAGAAACAAAGTACCAAAGAGTGGGAAGTAGATTGATTTGAGGACCGTTTAGTAGTGGGTTTGTCTCAATCGTTCGTCAACGCACTACAGTCTTCGCTATGCTAGTCTCCTTGACTTAGCCAGGTGTTAGTTTTGGTGAACCGACAACCAAGATTCCCGGCTAATTTGGTTAGTATTTAGGCAGAATAAGTTTCAGTATGTGACATTTAATCCTTTTTAAAGTGATTTAAACTCTTAATTTTACTATAAGCACGTCTAAGGGGTTATGGGACAAGACCAGCTGAGCTGGGCCCAATGACTCAAAAGTTAATAAATGGGGTTAGGCAAAGGAAGTCTTTGGGCTTCAACTCATTTCGCTCTAGCAGAGATACAAGACTTGGGCCCATTAGTTAGCATCACTGGAAGCTATTAGGCCTCCATATGAGCTTCAAAACGGAAAGGTCCGAGTCAGTTTTCTTGACATTCCTAGATAGTCAAGAAGAAGTTTGATTGACAAGTAGACTTCACATTTGAATTTTATGTCCATGGTAAAATTACGAGTTCAGGTCATCTAGAAAGCGACTTTATAAGATTGTCCATGGTAAAGGCGTATCGCCTGCCTTGGCATATCGCCAAGCCTTGGCGCATCGCTTCCATGCTGGAGCCGGGGAACTTATGGCCATTAAATTTATACTAGAGGATTAACTACACTGGAGAGACGTCAAATCCAACTTTAAGTGAAAGACTGATTTTATACATTCATCATTTGAATAAAAAATAAAAACACACACAGAAAAGCTCATTTATAAACAAAAGCATAAGGTATTATCATAATATAAGCAAGGTCTAAATATCCAGGAGTTACCAGAGGCAAAGAGGAATATACAATTTTTTTTTTTTTGTTTTCTTGATTATAAGCCAATAAAACATCAAGAAAATGATTCATTAATATGCAAATACTATTACTACCATGAGATCAGAGGATCATACTAAGATAACTTTCAGTTATGGGGTGGACAGTAGACTCACTATTTATAAGAAGTTATTGAAATCTAGCCATACCGCGGTTTCTCCAGCCATCATCTGGAAATCCATGGATTGTGTCTGATGATAATTAAAGAACAGAGCGTTCGTAGATCTCATACGGCTGTAATTTAGCAGAAGTACGCTTAACAGCTTGTTCTGGATCACCAAAACAGAAGAATTTCTTGTTGAGCGATTTTCGAGCTGTATTTGTCGAACCATCACCACACTCAATTGTTTGATTGGAGCAAGAAGCAGCAGAAGTAGTAGAAGCAGCAATTTCATTCTCAATTAGGACCCCTTTTTGTTTATCCAAAGAACTGTGAGAAGAAGACAATGAAAACGAGCTCGAACGCGAACGGCGAGAAGCAATGCTACTTGGAATTCCCTGCATAACACCGTGAACAAGTCCTGAAGCTAATTTCTTCTTTGCTGACGATGGACTGGGAAGGTTACTTCTAACAGCAAGAGTTCGCTTGTTATTCTGAAGCGATGATGGCCTCGAGTATCTCTCGCGAAGAGGGATCGGTGGTCCTTCTGATGGACTTAAGGAATGTGCCACCCCGGCAGCTGCTTTCTTTCGTCCTTCGGTTCTTGATCTGTTCTTCATTTTAGGCCAATGGAAGATTTGTTTTAGCCTTTGAGCTGCAGAATTTAATTTGGTACTTCTTCTGGCACTAGACGTGTCCGTGGTCAAATCGTGCTGACTCACCTCAGTCGAACAAGTACTCATCACCTCTGCAATACCAGTTGTATCGAACACATTTTCGATGCCAGTGGATAAGAATATTTCTGTATCAGATGTCCTGAAGGAAGTCCCTGGACTACCTCCCATACTTCGCATTTTTAAGTGGGACGCGATGATTTTTCTTGTTGAGTAGTCCTTACAGGTGAACATCCCGCCTGCTGAGATCAATTGTTTGGTTAGTATGTCTGATGATGCCGAACGAGGCCTTTGCTTGAGAATATCGAGTGGAGTCATTCCATCTCTATCGCGAATGTTGACATTGATATAACGCGCAGTCATTAGTAGTTCCACTAGATCAGAATGAATGTTTCCAATGATGGCCAGATGAAGTGCGGTTCTTCCCTCTTTAGTTTTCTCGTTGATGACTTCCTCAATGTTGAATGTCTTTTTACACACCAGTTGTTTCATGAGTTCAACCTGGTGGTCCACTCTTCGAAAGCCTGGAATTTGGAAACCGGTGACAGCAACGTGTAGAAAAGTTTCTCCTGCATTGTTCTTGGAATGGATGGACGAGGGTGAAGCGAGAAGTAGAGCTTCCACAACAGAAAGTTGACCCCTGTAGGCTGCTGCATGCAATGCCGTATTCCCATTGTCATCGGTGGAATTGATCATATGATCAAAAGATTCTATGAGATATTTGACCACCTGCAAGCCAAACAGAGTGATCTCAATTTACCAAGGTTGACTAACAGTTTGAACTTTCAAGCAAAAGATCACCCGTTCAGAACAAACGAGATGTGAATCAAATTCTAAACGACTTATATTATGAAATTGAGGTAACATATAAGAAAACAGAAGAGCCTATATCTTAAGAACAATTTCAGCTCCAGAATTCAGAACAAACAATATGTGAATGAAATCTTTATAGTTTCTTACAAGGATAACTTCCAATTGGGAAATTTGTAATGCTTTTCTTAATAGCTACTAGTAAATTGTCACCACCCCATTTCAAAAGATGGATTCTTTAGCAACATCAGAATGTATAAAGAGTAGATGCTTAACAATACCCTGTAAAAGAAATCTTCCAATTGGAATAAGATTTCAAAACATTCCCAATTGCCTCAAAACACCATCTTCACAAACTCAGTTCCACTAAAATCTTCCATAAAGAATGGGAAGAAAATCAATATCATCCATTTCAGACAGTGTTCTTTAGACACAATATAACAAAAGTAACCCAAAAAAAAAACAATTAAGGAAATTCATAGTTCATACTAACATAAGACTTGGTAATAACAGTGATACTTCATACCTCAACCTGGCCTCTACCAGCAGCAGCATGCAAGATGGTAGAACCTTGAATATCTCTATAAGACAAAACCTCAGAGAAATCACTAAGAAGAAGCTCCTTAAGAATCACCAAATTACCTCCTCTAGCAGCAGCATGAACAGCTCTATTCACCATCTCAAACTTATAAGCATTAGGAATTTCCCCAATTTGTTCTTCCAATTCCCTTCCTCCATTATTATGACTTGAAGAAGAAGGAAACCTTGGGGAAATAGCAAAATCAAAAAGAATCCTAAAAACCTCAGAATTCTTACTTCTAGAAGCAGCATATAATATATCAGTAACACCAAATTCCCCTTCCCCAAATACTAAAAGTGGGTCTCTTTCAAGCAATTCTTGAACAAATAACAAGTCCCCAGCTGAAGCAGCTGTATAAAGAAGCCATCCACCATAACCAGCTCTTATTAAAGAATTTTTCCCGCCCTTTTTGTTTTCATTACATTCAACAAGAAGCTTTCTCGCAACTTGGGACCTGTATTTAGCAACATCATCAAACTGTTCTTCATCATCCCAAACTGTTTCAAGACGGCGAATTCTCCTAAGGGAAGTTAGTTTTATTAAGTGATTCCCATCAAGTCGGAGGAGTTCTCGAACCAAATCATAGTGCCCATTTGCGGAGGCCCAATCAATTGGTGATGCATACCACCATTGATCTCCAGTGCTCTCCCAGCGAAGAGGGAAATATGTAGGAGGCATTGAAGAAAGATATTATCCAAGAATAATTAAAAAAAGTTTGAAACTTTCTAGGAATATCCCAAAACTTTCAAGCTAGAACTTGATAGAAATGGCTGAATTTAGAGTCCCTAGAGGACGGATTCTATTAGGCAAGTTCTTAAAAAAAAATGCCTTTTTTTTTTGTCGTGTAAAGACGTGGAAAGAGCAAGTCTATTGGCAACTTGGCTATTGTGCTGAACGCATCAAAGTTTAGCATCTGCAGAACAAGATTAGGAGACCGTAAGATCTTTAAACGTATAGGAAAATGTGCGTCTTGCAGAGACCAAAAACCGCACGCCACACACGATAAAAATACCACAATAGCCACAAACAGAACAGCTCGTCTTCCTCACTTACGATTTCTTCAAGATTAATGGTGATTACAGAACATTCACCACAAAATCCATTTTCACCTTTCTCAATAACTATTACCCACTAAAGGCCAAACACGATCTCAACCATTAATTAATTTCAGAATTTTGGAATCATATAAATCGAATAATGAACACGAATATAAGTCACAATTTGCAAAACCTAGAAAAACTTAAAATGATTTTCCAACATCATAATAATTATTCTGGTTTTTATACATAACTATGGAGCCAAAAAAAAATGTTCAAGTGTCCATTGGCTATAAACACATTGTATACATTAATAAT
>JAOWBF010000039.1:14579835-14595524 GCA_028566175.1 Vinca major
AGCTAAGGTCCCCAAAGTATTTCTACTTCTCACAAGGTCCTGAAACTATTTTCGCGGCTTCTACATAGTTCTACCACCAGTTTGGAAGGTGGTTTCCGGTCAAACATCAGTATGCCCAGGGGCAAAATCGTCGCCGCCGCTCACCACCACCTTTCCACCACCAATTGGCGTTTTGGTGCCTTTTGGAATTGAACTCTTGTTCATCAATGGCTGCATTTGTATGCATTTGCAGCTTGGGACGATGAGCATAATTTTTTGGTACGATTTTGCCCCTAGGCATACTGATGCTTGACCGGAAACCACCTTCCAAACTGGTGGTAGGACTATGTAGAAGCCGTGAAAATAGTTTCAGGACCTTGTGAGAAGTCAAAATACTTTGAGGATCTTAGCTTGTATTGGAAAATACTTTGGGGACCATTGAAGTCATTTTCCCTATTTGTGATGTGCATTTGACATTCTGATCATTGTTATTGATTTACTTTTGGGGATTTTTTCAGAAATGCTTGCATGACCGTTTATATACCCATACTGCAAAATTTCTATTCCCGTTCTCCTTTTGGTCAGTGGCATCACTTTAATTGGTATGCTTATGGACAAGAATCTGTTCTTGAAAACTCATATTGATGTATTGCAGTATTGGGATGCCTTTTCTCACCTTATATACATATTTTTTCCTGTTTAATATCTTTCTGTTTCTCTGCGTCTTCTTTTATGCTTGTTCGCTTTTCAAGTTTCCTTCATTAGTCGGTTGGCTATCTTAAATGTTTTGCGTTCTTGTTCAATTTTTTGTCTGTTGCCTCAGTAAAGTTTTTATACATCTTTTATCAGCATTAGTTTGACGAAGTTTCAGCATCATATCTCTGATATTTGCAAGGTTGATTATTTGCATTTGTCTTTGTTGCTATATTACCGCTCTTGTTGGATTGATTGTTGATGTGAATATTTTGCTGATCCACTTTTTTCTATTTTTTGCTTCCAGGGATCTATGGTTGGCATGATGTCAAGATGTCGGCACTCGTGTTTTGGCTTATGAGTAGTAGATTAATCCAGGGTATTTCTTATGAGTAGCTTAATTACTTACCGTACATTTTGAACCTTTAAAGCTTTATTATTAGCTCATTCGATCTCTCTTCTCTTTCTCCAAGTAAAGTCCTTTATTAAGGATGTGAAACTGTAAATGGACGGGAATTCCTCTATGGTTTGGTTGTTTAAAGATAAAAATGTTTGAAAAATATCTTGTTGACTTTCTTTTTGGTTACTTTACTTGTGCCTCCCAACTTGTTTGTCTGATCGATAAGCAGCGTTGAAATATTTGTTTCCATAAATTAAAATTTTGTTTTGATGTTTTTCATGCTTGAACGTAATGATATGTATTCAGCTAGTAGCACTTGAAATATTTGTTTCCATGAACCAAAGATTTAAGAGAAGATCTTGAAATCTCAGTTGATTTGTGTCCTAGAGAATTGTTTTTTTTTCACGTCATTTTTTCAATCTTGAATGTATTGATGTATATTCAGCTAGTAAATGTGCCAGACAGATTATTATAAACAACCAAGAAGATTAAAAAAAAAATTGGTGTGATGAATATCAAGATTAAAAAAAAATTGGTGTGAAAAGGTATACAAAGATTGACTTGAAAACAAAAAACAAATGAGAAGGCATACGAAGATTAAATTGAAAACAAAAACCAGTGAAGAACAACTAGTTAATCTCCCATCTTATTTTGGGTACAAAAAAGACAATAAAATAGGAAACAACTCCTTGGCCCATGAAAACCAATGTAACAGTAGACGACAATAAGAGAAAACGATTGAGAAGATGCAAAATTAAAAAGATCCAATACCCATTTCAGGCAGTCGATTTTTTTTTATCAAGTAAGCGTGTGGATTTGACTCATGGTAAAGATCAAATACTCACTAATAAAGGAACAACTGGGTAAAGAACAAAAGAGCTAAGCTCCTTAATTTGATTATTTCTTTGAGGGTGAAACAAAATTCTCCCTAACGAAGGGACTCAACTAGACTAAGGCGGAGTTCATTCTTCAGCATGCCACTGAGCTCACTAAACAGTTGCCATGTGACGGATCAGGTCAACAACACGGTTGCTGCAACAAAAAAAAAACAGATCGTAAGATTAAACAGTAGGAAGAACCTATCGTGTTATGTTTATTGTACCATTAAGTGTCATCCTATTTAGCAAACATATACAAGAATGGTGAAACACATGCGTTCATTCATTATTGATCTCATGACACGATTTTTTGCAAGTTATACAATATGGTCATATCGAGCAAGCAGAGAAGAACTAGTTAGGTTATGATATGCAATCAAAGCTTAAGTAAGGCATTTGTCAAAGAAATGTTTTATTCACTAGAAAAGTTAGATGTGCTTCATAAGATTCAGTTCCAACAAATCATAACACAATTCATAAATTGCACACCATATTGAAACTCTTACCTGTAACCCCATTCATTGTCATACCAAGAGACAACTTTTACAAAGTTCCCATTCAAAGCAATACCAGCCTTGGCATCAAAGATGCTTGATCTGCCAAACGCAATGTAAAACAGAAGTCAGTAACGGTCTGTCTCCAAAGTATAGACTATCAAGCAGAACAATAAAATAATCATACAATTATTTCATGCAAAAGGGGAAACAGTTGATAAAACTGTTACCTGCAGTCACCAACAAAGTCTGTTGAGACAACATCATCCTCTGTGTAACCAAGGATTCCCTTCAATTTACCCTCAGACTCCTCCCTACAGAATTAAGAGGATGAGATTCAGCATAAAAGGGAAATTGAAGATGTAACTTGTTGAGAAGAAGAATAAGAATATTATAGGAATTAATCTTAGAGCTTACTTCATAGCAGCTTTGATGTCATCATAAGAGGCAGCCTTTTCAAGCCTGCAAGTGAGGTCAACCACCGAGACATCAACAGTTGGAACACGGAAAGCCATCCCTGTTAGCTTTCCGTTTAGTGCAGGAAGAACTTTGCCAACAGCCTTAACATTTACAGATACAGGTCAGGCAAAAGTTTTCATTAGGAAAAATACAAGAGGAAGACAATAGTAGAAAAACAGGTCATTAACGATCACAATACCTTGGCAGCTCCAGTACTGCTTGGGATGATGTTGAATGAGGCAGCCCTGCCACCTCTCCAGTCCTTCATGGATGGTCCATCCACAGTCTTCTGGGTAGCTAGATTTATAAAGAATGTTTAGGCATCATTTTACATTTTCAGCTAGAAAAGATTCATAATGGATAAACATTAGCTGAACCTACCAGTGATGGAGTGCACAGTTGTCATTAGAGCCTCAACAATACCAAATCTGTCATTAAGAACCTGTTGTTTTAAAACAAAACAAGAAATCATTACTTTGTAAGCAAAAGACCAATTTGATGAAATAGAAGCCAATGTAGTTTGGTGCCAAGTAACCTTTGCTAATGGAGCAAGACAATTAGTAGTGCAACTAGCATTTGAAACAATGTTAATATCTGCTTTGTATTCCTTCTCATTGACACCGACAACAAACATGGGGGCATCCTTGCTTGGAGCAGAAATTACAACTTTTTTTGCACCTCCCTGAATACAGAAGCACAATAATGTTAAAACACATTCTGAAAAAGTACTAATAATAAAGAAAAGACCATGGAATCAATAAAAATAATGTTATAGAAGAGAAAGAAACCGCTGTTTAAGTAGTTCAGCTACAACGTAACGTTAAAGAAAACTAAACCAGGGATAACAGCTATACCTTCATGTGAGCAGCAGCTTTGTCCTTATCTGTAAAAACTCCAGTGGACTCAACAACATATTCAGCTCCGGCCTCACCCCATGGGATTTCCTCTGGGTTCCTAAGCAAAAATATAGAATGAGTTAAGAAAAATACTCCTAGGGATAGAAACAACTAGTTCCCTTGCTGCAGATTGATACCTGCAGCCAAAAACAGTGATGGCCTTCTCTCCAAAGAGAAGGGTCTTAGAATCCTTTACTTTAATATCATGCTTTTTCCATTGACCATGAACCGTGTCATATTTGAACATGTAAGTCTGCACAACATTGTGAAAACCAGTAAAAACACTAGTTGCATATATAGAAACTCAAATTAGTCAGGAGGTTCCTTATAAAAGCCAGACCACCTGGAAATTTCAGATGGCGGAAATGCCGAATGAGAGATAGCACAAGCTACTACACATTTGCATTGTGTATACACAAAAGGATAGCACATGTTTGTTTGAGTGTAGAAATCTAACAACTACCATATGAACCTATGAACCAATGAAGCAGGTAATAATTGATCACCAGGCAGAAATAGGATCGACATTCTTACAGCATTTTGGCATATTTTATCCGAACAATAATTTCCATAAACCGCATCGCGAAAACAGGAAAATACAAAAAAATGCAAGAGAAAATATTATATTACCATGTAATCAGTGGTAATGAAAGGATCGTTGACGGCGGCGAGTTCAATATCATCACTCTGAAGTGCAACTCTCGCAACCAAACGTCCGATCCTTCCAAAACCTATTTTTCACACAAAATTCATTGATCAGAAAATTGAAGAAAAACATGAAAATGAAAAGAAACAAAAAAACGATTAAACGGAGAAAACCTCCGTTGATTCCGTTCTTAATTTTGCCCATTCTGAAGTGACGACGACTGAGAAGATTTGGAATAGTTGCGTGGAAGTGGCGGAAGAGAAAGGGAGCATTTATAGGAAGAGTGGGGTCACGTAGCCCGGGTATTGCTGAGATCGATTTTAACGGAGAGTACAGATATTCTCATAAGCACGCCAGGTAAATCCGTAATCCGTTTCATTTTCAATACCGGTTCCGCTGTTGACGGTTTTTTTTCCTTTTAAATTTTGGGTCCGGAGAGAATCAATACTTCCTCCATTTCTAATTAATTACCATTTAAGAGATTTGTAGGTATCTAAATTAATCGTCGTTTAAGATTCTTTTATCAGTTGTTAACAATTTATTCCAATTATACTCTCGATATTTCTTTTATTTGCGTCTCTGCCATCACTATTTTTTCATGTATTTTCTTATGCTATAGAAGTGAGTGGTGGTAATATTAGAACTTTTAGTGAAAATGATAAATTTCTCAATTTTCTAAAATTGTCTAAAGAGTCTTATATTTAGGAATGGAGGGGTAATATTTTTTATTTATCTTTTAAAGTGATTCAAACTTCCGGTTGATCGAATACAAATGAAAATTTTTACAGTTCGAGCTAGCTATGTTGCATATGAAGGTTAAATTTTATTTAAGAAGAAACAAGTTTTTTTCAATTAACAATTATATATTTTTTTCAAACATAATTCAATCGTCAGATAAATTCATTCGATGATAGACATAAATTTTATACGTGCAAATGTGATATTTATTTCACATATAGTTGTAATACGGAACCTTTTAATACCGGTCATTTGTAGTATTGTGCTAAATTAATTGTGATTCTTAGAGGATTGGACAACAAATGGCAAAAACTTATCTGTCATGTGTATGACCCATTCTTATACCCAACCAATCACAATTTGCCGTGTGTATATATAATTAGAAAAAAAGTTCACATAGCAAATTCTAATGAGTTAGATACAAAAATACATATAAGGGACAAACGGTTTTCACCCACAGCAAAGAACACAAATTCCACTATTGATTCTCAGGGAAGGGAGTTGGAGGGGGGAAAAGAGAGAAAAGTCAATGGTTCTCCAGCAAGTACATGATCCAAGCTTATAAGCATACAATGAGATATGATAAATACTAAAGAATTACAAGTGATGGGGCTGCAACTTTCAAAATGATATTTCAAGATTTAATTTATAAAAAAAAAAAGGAAATATCCATCTATCTATCTACAGAGTAAATGCAAATGTCAAACTAGAATTTTTCATCCTAATACTAGTACAGCAAAAACTCTAGTCCCCCAGAAGTCTTACCCCCTGGTACATTGCCCCAGGGCGAAGATCGTCTAAATTACCCAAGCATCTATGCCCATCTATCTCCCTTAAACCTATTAACCCACGGCGAGTCAAGAAATCATGCAAATCGTCTTCTGTATACAACGTCTTCTCTTCTGTACGAACAACCATGCCATCAGACTCGTCGTATAGGCAAACTTTAACAGAGATTCCTACAGCCAAGTCGAAATAATGAATTTCCAAAAACAGAAAGTTCTGGAATCGGAAAATTACTCCGGGTAAATTCTGTCATACGTACCTTCATCTACATGAAGAGTATAATTACACAGAGGCATGTCCCTGTCGAGACTCCGGATTACATTATCTTCATCCTCCAACCAAAATGCCCTCTTGGTGCGTAATCGGAAAGCAGATTTAATTGCCTCCTTGATGGCCTCAGCACTTCCGTCTACGCCAATTCTTCTTATATGTTCCCCCCACTTGACTGTAATAACTCTTCCCATGTATGAAGGGTTTCCGTCACATACTGCTGTAGGAAAAAGAACCGTCCACTTAATAGTTAATACCATCTTATAAAAAAATGATGTATGTGAGAAAGGGTATAACTCTGTCAAAACATATGAAGCAATGGGCTCATAGAGACCGATTGATCTGCACATAAACTAACTGCAATGCATCTAAACAAGCTTAAAGTCCCCAAATCACAGAAATCTTACTTTAATAATAAAATAGACCGGTTAGGAACTTCAGAAATATTCACTGCATGACGATAAAACATGCCATTTATCATGAACATGCTACTTTGACATGTACTTATCTAGTGAGACAAATATTTATATTAGAAGTCTTTGATCCTCCTAAAGAGGAGCGCAAATACGGGTTGGGTTAATATTGCCCACAATTATGACACATTAAGTTAAGGCGATAATACGATGAGGGAAAATAGATAGCACAATGCTATTATCAATAACCAAGCAGGAGTGCAGTACCACCGGCTATTGTTACTTCATTGAGCTTGAGGCTTACCCAGAGATTGCAACTTATCATAGTAATTTCTAAAGAGTTCTTAAGATAGAACATTGAGAAACAATAGAAAATGATATTTCATCACATATGGTGACCTATTACTGATGGTAAACCGAAATTTCAAGTACTACTCGCAGAAGTTGCATACCTGAGTAAAAATTATCCAGTCCTATGTTTTAAATCTCAGTAACTAATCACCGTCTAGAGAGAAACAACATAGTATGGACATACCATCAACAGGAGCCTCTCTCCAATTCCATGGAGGAAGTTCACCGCCTGCAACTGCTTCAGATGCAGTAATGGCAAGAGGGTCACCATTATTGTCCAAAGGTGTTTCAAGGTTAGCATTTGAGAGGCCATTAGCTGTTCACAAAATTCACATGTAGCGAGACACACAAGTTAGAACATTCTTTGATAGTTCAGCACAACAAAGAAAGGAAACCACAGTAGAATCAGAGATGCGTAAAAGTCAATATTCTCAGCACCATATGGGCAATATTAAATTTGCATAAGATGAAGCTATTTGAGAAAAACCATTATGAAAGTAATTTCTCTATCAAGAGTAAGAGAAACAGAATGTAAAACAGAAGAATGCCTCTAAGACAAGAAACAAAGGAGTGGAAATTAACGCCCTGTTGAAGTTCAAGCGATAAAACACCATAAAAGATCACTAAAAACACTCAAAAGTTTATCAGCATAGCATTACCTTCAACTGATCCAAACTGGATATTCCCCTCCTCAATGCCTGAAAATATAAACTCGTATAAGTATATGAAACCAACCTAAACAGAGGCACAAGTCCTCATATTAATGCTCTTAATGAGTGCATATACACATTTAAGCCATAGATAGAACTAGAACATTAAAGGATTTTGGGAGAGAGTCTATGAAGGATTTTTAGGAAAATACTAGCGAAGGGCGAATTTAAAGAAAAAAGGACTAAAAGCCTATAAAATTAATATCTATAAATCAATTTGAAAAAATGTCGGCAATTTTAAAAAAACGCCCCCGCCCCCTTGGTTCCGTCTATAATTCAAGCTAACCTGTACATATAAAAAGAGAAACTTTAATAGGAAATAGCAACCAATCAACCACACACAAAATGCATAAAGTAAACACAACCAGAAGTCCTTTCACATATCATCACAATATCAATACCCAAAGAAATTAAAAACACTCGTCAAGAAAGGTTAGCGCACTTGACACAAAAAACATAGGACCCACTTTGGACGCCCCTCCCCCAGAAAATGCACAATCAGAATTTCACATATCTTCATCATATCAATACCCATATGAATTAAAACACTGTCAATGAAGATTAGAGCAGTTAGCACATAAACCATAAATCCTGCATTCGACACCACTTCCCAATAATAAAAAAAAACAAAAGAAACCAGAAAATATACCTTTATCTGATGAGAAGTGAATAAAACCATCAATTTTATTGGTGGTAGGAGGAAGAGGATTGGGGAGACTCTTGTAAGAAGAAGCATTCTTAGGTCTATTTCTAAGCAACTCTTCAAGTTCCTTATAATGCCACATTTTGTTATCATTCAACCAAGTAATCTTATCACATCCTCTAGCTTGTTGCTTCACTTTCTTGAACTCTTTAAGTAAATCCTCCATTTATCAGTACACATAGTTGGAGATCTATCAAAACCCTTTTCTCTCATCTTATTAGAGATCTTTTCCCACAAATGTTTGTTTGATTTAGAAGTATTGAACAATGAATCCACTTCACGTCGGAGTGTGATTAGGAACCGGGTTTCTTCTTGAACCCATGTTTCTGCTCTTTTCTTGGGTGCCCTACTTATCATTTCTTGATCCTCTCCTCCGCTGCTATTTTCCATTAAAATCATCTGTTTCTGCTGATTTTCTATATGCGAAAAGTCCCCATTTGTAGGGGTGTCCATAGCCAATCCTGTAGCTGAGACAACAGATTTTGCCTTCAACTAGTAGGTCTGGAGTTCGAGTAACTGGGGTATTAAGAAAATGAAGAAAATCCTAATCCTGCAGGTGAAATTACTGGGCTTTTGTTGTTGATGAAAATAGAAATTACTTGGGAGAGATTTGTTCTTGGATAAATACATGAATGGTGAAGAAATGTTTGAGAAGCATACCTCTAGATGACTGAGAGGAAAGGGAATTTTGCAAAAGGTGTTAATGTTTTTTTTTTTTTTTTGCTGACAAAGGGCATCCATCCCATTTATATAATTTCTTTTTGGACATTTTTTTATGTTACTAATCCAATTGAGATATTGAAGAGTATATTGCCTAAATTTAATAAAAATTATAACGATCATGCAATAGTCGTAACTTTTTAAGTATCAGATACAGACATATAGTAACATAAGATGCAAACAATGACATCCTCATTGAGAAAATATCTATAGATTATAAATAATTGATGATGTCTTATTAGCAACAAATAAAATAGGATGAAACATTTTATTTTTTTTATCTTTATCATGACATGTTCAACACCGATATATATTGTTTTAATTCAAAACACCACGTCAACTATGAAAAAAAAAAAACAATTACCTCATGTTAATTATACTTGGTGCTAATCTCTTTTAGAACATCCATATAAATTGATGCCTATGTAAGGACAAATAAAATGAGACAAATGTCCGAAGACCAAAGCAATTTGTTTTTGTGAGACGAACCTTTTTAAGAGAGCACTTATACTACAGATCTTTTAATACATAAATAAAACTTATTATCTTTTAATAAATTCTAATACACAAATGAAACCTATTACACATCAAACAAACGTGATTTACTCCAAGCTTATAAAACATCATTAATGCAATGATATTGCTATATAAAGAACAATTTAATTTTTTGTAGTAAACTAAACAATGTAGTATTAAAATATTGGGAGTCCATTACAGAGAACTAATATAATAGAAATAACGAGTTTATTTTTTTGATAATTGGGCACAATGTCATGGAAGTAAAAGCAGCAGTACAAAGAAAGAGAGAAGTTTGGCATCCTCATTCTCAAAAACACACTTCTTACTCTTAATCACAAGAATAGTAAATCCATTTATAGCCAGAATTGGTGTTATGTAAATCCATTAACTGCCGAATAGATTTCAAGTTCTTCATCTCCAAAAGATGACCAACCATCACAGCATCATCATTCCACTCATTAATTTTACCATCTTCAACTCGGATGGCAACGGAGGAGTATGAGCTCTGCAAGAAACATACTCCTATTTATGCAGACGCCTCAATCAGTGATATATATATTCGCGCCTATAGATACCTCCAGTTCACAGTAATACCCTCTCTACACATCCATCATTACCACGATGAGCCAGAAGACGCCTACCTGTAAAGTGTTCCCAGTAATACTCGCCTACACATCCATCATCACCACGATAAGACAGCCAGAAGAGGCGCTAGCTATCTAGCCAACCAAATATGTTCATATAACCTCACTTCTCTCAGAATAGAACCTTCTTGTACTGTCAAGCATCACAGTTTCTTCGTACTAATTGAACGGAATAGCCAGAGTCAATAACAGGAATCATTGTTCTGCACTCTAGCTTTTGTTGAGATTCATCACTACCAAGCTAATACCCAGTCAAAATAGCATCATAGAATCATATGGTCATCCTTGGTGACCCCAGTTGTAGATGTGAAATCCCTTCTTCTTACATTTCATTTGCTTCCGGAGAGCAACAACTTTCTCGATTGGAATTCTCTAGTTTCAAGTTCTTTCATTCATTTCTGCACTTCCTGCAGCAAGGAAGCAGCTACTTTCATAGAAAGGTTGTCAATACATAACACAGCACAACCTATCTCCTTGCCGGGTGATGCAGACGTGCTATTTCTTCCTTCCAACTGCCAAGGCAGACAAATTCTTCGAGTAGTATTATATATGGCAAGGCCAACTAGAACATGCTTAAAATCTAGCTTTGGTTTAGCAGATAACAGCGCAAGGGGAACACACAATACCGGGGGCAAAACCAACCGCAAAGAGATGTATCCACATCAGATCCTCTAGCCATACAGGGAAAAAAAATGGCTAATATACATGGGATAGCCAACTAGAACATGCTTAATATCTAGCTTTGATTTAGCAGATAACAGTGCAAGAGGAACATGCAATACCTGGGCAAAACCAACCGCAAAGAGCCGTATCCACATCAAGATGCTCTAGAGTCTAGCCATACAGAAAAATGGTAGGTCTGCCTTCTCTTCTGCCCCTCCTGGCAATTTAGAATCCAACAATCCAAGCAAACGTCTTCAAGAAAAAATGTCTCCACGTAAGTGCAATTACTGAAGCAGCGCCCGCAAATTTTACAACGAGAAATGCAAGCAGTGCAAGCCCTGCATGCCTGCAGCATCTGCAGCTTTCCTCTACAACTATCTAATGGACAGTCATAAACTTGTTTGACTACCTCGCATATTGGACATATTTCAATGTCGATATCACGTTCATCATCAAAAGAGAGATAGATTTGCCCAGCACGAATGAAACGTGGTTTATATGGGGCTCTGTGCTGCTGCTTCTGGTTTTGAGCACCAAGTAAAAGCTTCAACTCTTGAAAGTGCTGACTAGTTACATCCGCAAGACCGCCAATTCTCAGATACTTGATTTCTGGTCTGCCTAGAGACCTGCGGAACCTCAAGTTACTCAGAATACCTTCAATGCTGACCCTTATACACCCTGCAACATTTAGCTATAGAAGAAAAGGAAAAGGATTAAAATAATCAATAAGATTAGTAAATGCACACGGTAAAGAACAAATTATTCTACATGTTTGTAAAGTAAAAGCTAAAGAGAATCAATCTTACGTAACTACTTTACCAGATATTGACCTTCTAATAACATAATAAAAATTGTTAACATAACAAAGTGACCAGAAAAAAAGGGGTGGGAGGTCGGGGAAAGGTAATTGCTCGGTTACAGGGTTTGAATTTTGACAGGTTTATATGATCTATGATGCTTACTGCAGCCACCCTTTTCCAGCAATATAGCTACAAAGACCAAACAGCAGGTAACTTGAGATCAAGGACGGGGGCAGGGTGTGGCGCCCGCTCCCCCAAGATTTTGCAAACTACATATTTTACGCCTATAAATTTTTGGAAAGATTATTAACAAAATTACCCCCCCCCCCCCACCCTTTTTAAATGAAGTTTCTAGCTTTGGCTCTGCTTGAGATGGAATGGAAGAGGAAGAGGCATCCACAATGAGCAATACCATTTGCCGAGCATACATCACCGCCATTTATCAGAGATTGGAACGGGAAAAAGAAACAACAAAACTCTCATGCAAAATTTCTCAAGAAATACACTTCAGAGAAAAAGATAGCAATACGCCAATACCCATCTCAGCAGCGCTACATATTAATTAGGCATAGGGGTGAAATCCATTGTTTTCTAAGTGTCTAAAGTGGCTACCAATAAATTAAAAACATATGACCAATTTGACACGCATACTTCCATTTCATTTAAGAAACAAAGGCAGGTAGTTGAAAACCTAAAACAGGAAGATAACAATATAGAGAAATCAAACAAACTAACTGAATAATAAATGTGAGCATGGGTAAAGACATCTGAACAAGAAGGAATTACTAAATAAAGAAAAAGGTATTTGGTAAGATACGGACCTTTGTCAATCCAGGATTGGATTCGAGCACCCGCTTCAGACCATCGTCAGTTATCTTTACGCACTCTACAAGACTTAAACTGTGAAGACCGCCTTGGGCCCTCTTAGTTAACCGGAGAACATCATCATCGGTGATCTTGAGGTTTGATGGATAATCTATTTGAATATTTTTCCACAGAAGAGGATCACTTTGCACCGCACCCCGTAGTGGTTTGCAGACCATTTCAACTGAAAGAAGGTCCGACACAGCCAGAAAACCGAGAGCAAAAAACAAAGCATCTGGTGGAGGTCCAGGTACACTATCGTCATTATTCTTTCTGCAACCTTGATATTTATTATCTGTATTGGGGGGAGTCCAATATTTTTCAAAGCTAAAACTCATGATTTCCTCTACATCATCGTCCACGAGAAGAGGACCATCATATAGCCCATTGAATTCAATTGAAGAATCTGTAAACCTTGCATCTGATTTCACGTTACTCACATCTGTATGAATCCCCGTGACACTATTCCAGACAATATTGACTTCTGCAAGTAATTGGTCGTCTACAATTTCATCCTCATCATCACTGCCAGATTCAAACCCAAGATTCTTCAAACCAAAATCTTCCAACCACTCAGTAAAAGCCGTGACCGTTGCATTAATGTCCATACCAAAAGGGTCCGTAGGTAATAAATCAACAATATCTTCAGACATCTTCTCAGTTTTCACCTCTCTACTACTATAACCACGCGAATTCTCTGTTTCACAATCGAGATTGCATGAATTAGGAAACTCATTCAAACTTTTATCAACAAATGCCTCCATAAAAAATCCCTTGCCACCAATCTTGATCCCCGAAAATAAACTCTCTTCTTGATCCAACACCATTCTCTCTCTCTCTCTCTCTCTCTCTCTCTCACACACACACACACACAAGCTACCTAATTGATAGAAAAATCCCACACCTTCCCAAAAACACCATGAATTTACAGGAGCAAGATAATCATTGGAATCTAATTCCCCAATTCTTGATGGCAAATTAAAAGGAAATCACCAAACAAATTGAAGGGTATTTCTTTAAAGATATATAGACAACAACCCAAGTCCCAACAAAAAATACAAAACTGGATTACACAATCTAAACCTAATCCCACAAGAAAGATGGAAGAACACAGGGGGCAGATTCTAGAATCAATCAAAGAGGATAAACGGGTACATATAAAATCAGCTCAAATAGGACATTGTATGGAGATAATTAGACAATTCAATTACACATTATCAGATTCCAACAGAAACATTACCGTATACGAACATACACGAATCAAGATTTGTATCCATAGACAACAAGGGAAGAAAGAATTCCGATGTTTTTACCTCAAATCCCATAAAAGAAAAACACTAAGTATAGAATGAACAAGAAGAAAGATAGTCAGATTTTGAAGGGAATAGAGAGAAATAAGAAGGAAAGAGACGCGTGGTGGGAGACGAGAGAGAAGGGGAATATGGTTGTTTTCTTTGGGGGTAAAAAGGGAAAAGAAAAGGTGTGTGGTGAGAGACTTGTTCGTTTTCTTCTTCTATAGAATTTTTTTTTACATAGACCTTACCACACCATATACAACCCCAGACCTTCTTCTTCTAATCGCCATGGCCAAAAATGACCATCAAACCAAAGCTTTTAAGGTCCATCAACAATGGCGATTTGGGGATGAAGGAGAGAGGAGGGAAGGAGATAGAGAGAGGATGTGATTATTTTTTTCCTTTAGGTGCCCTAGAGTTACTAAAATTCTAACTTAGCATTATTATGAGACTATTATTTAACTCATTATTTTGATAAGCGAATAAATTTTAAAATTTATTTTGAAGACAATAGATACAATACACAAAGAGCTATTTTGATATAGATCGGGTTCACTGGATCATACAGTATAGATTTGACACATTACTACATTTTTTTCTCTCTCCTCATTATGTAAGGATGTGGCCAAATCTGGAGCACATGGTCCACATAGATCCAGTCCATATCAGATATTTTTATACGCATAAGTCCAAAATTAATTTTTTTATATGAATTTGCACTTTTTACCTACGTGTAATATAAGTTTTATTTGATAATAATTTCTTTTAGAAAGTGATTAAACAAGAAAGTTTTTAGTAAACATATATAAAAATCTAATCGATCAAAACTTTCTAAGTTTGTGTTTGTATTTGTTCTTTCTTCGTTTTTTGTTTACGGATGTAAGGATATTATTGGATGGACTCATTTAATTGGGATTTAAAACATAAAATAGTTGAAAGAATCTCTATCAAAAAATATTTTAAATTATTTTATAAATCAAAAATATATTTATAACCAATCAAAAATATTTTAAACTAGTATTCACAAACAAAGATGTTGAGGTATTTATAATTTATTGAACTATCATATTGATATTGTCACGTATTTTCTTTATATTCTGTTAGAGTATTAAAAATGTTGTTATAGTGATGAGGATTTATTGGATATATGTGCATGATAGTCTATTAAAATTATATTATTATCTCTAAATGTATTTATTGGATTCGTTAGGCATATAGATAACTCTATTCCACACTTATTAGCTTAACTGTTTATATTGACCAATGTACATCGAATCGACAAATAGCACAAATTTCCACGTTCTTCTAAACTATTCTTGCAGGCTAGTAAATGAATTCAGTTTGATACGCTGAAATGGAAATAAATGAAATGATATTTTTTGTTTTTCTTTCCATTTCAATGTTTGGTTGGCAATTTTAAGTGGAAATGGTATTTCCACGGGAATGGTTATTCCATTCCAAAATCTATAAAATAATCTTTTCAGGAGAAGCTGAAATCCTCCATTAATAAAAAGTAACCATTATAACACTTATTTAATTATTATAGTATTCAAATTAGATAACAATATGTTCATTTTCTCCAAAGAAATATTTATTATTTTGATAAAACTGTATGTACGATAATTACATAAATATTTTTATTTATTTCGTTACTTTTTTCATTTAATTTAACATGAAATATAGTTATTTTATATTATATTCAACTTTATATATTAATTATAATTGAATATTGAAATGTATGTTTGATGCGCTTCAGTGTATAAATAGC
>JAOWBF010000039.1:14652706-14662991 GCA_028566175.1 Vinca major
GCGGTGTAGGGCCTGACCCATACTGCTATTTTACACGGAGCTTACCACCGCGGAAAAATCCCACGAGAGTCGATGTCCAACGTGAGAATTGAACCCTCGTCAACAGTGACGCATCTGACAATTCCAACAAGTTGTCCTAGAGATCGGGATTAATCTCCACATATTCTCTCATATACAATTTACACTTTTAATATTTAAGGCATAAATTCTCAAACAAAAACATAATCCAAATATGCCCCTAGCTATGGGTGGAAGCTGATTGGTACTAGCCCGACAGTTTAAACTGACAAACCCGAGTCCAATTCTCCAACAATCTACTTCGGACAAACTATTTTCGTTTCTTTTCAGGAATAAAAAAGTTTCCATCTTCTTTTCTTTCCCATAACATTGGGAAGCTTACCTTAGATTGATCAACTTTATTACCCCAAGATTTTTCTTTCTTTCTTAATTCTTAATACTACTAGTACTAGTATTTACTGATTGAAAGACTCCTTTCTGGATTCCCCTGTTCAACTTTACAATGTTGGATTCCTTCAGCTAGATCCAGGTGCCAGTTTTGATTCCCTTTTCTTCTGAATTTTCAGATTGAAAAAAAAAACAAAGAATTTTCATTTCTCCTCTTTTTCTGGGAAAGTTTAGATCCAACTAGAACAAGAATATATGCATGTGAAGTGAATTCTTGGTTTTATTTTCTGTTAAAATTTTCAGATGCAAAGCTTGATATTTAGTCCCTGTTTCTTTGATTTTGCAGAAAGGAAGGAACTTTCTGTCTTTTGCTCAATGATTAAAGAGGATGAGTTTGAATTTTGGGTTTAAGGGTAATTGCAAAATGACTGGTATGAAAGCTAAATTAAGGGTTGGAATATTGGTAGTAATTGCACTCTGGATAACTCTTGCTGGGCTGAATCATTTGCTGAAGCCAATATCAAATGGATGTATTATGACTTATATGTATCCCATGTACATTCCCGTTCCCACACCAATGAATGTTTCATTAGCTAAGTATGGATTGTATTTGTACCATGAAGGCTGGAAACAAATTGATTTTAATGAACATCTTAAGAATCTTAATGGTGTTCCTGTTCTTTTTATACCTGGCAATGGTGGGAGCTACAAACAGGCAAGTATTTTTCCTTTTTTATTGATCATTTCTAGTTTTTTTTTGTTATTCTAATTGCTAATGATCTTTTTTTCGGGTTCTCGATCGTGCTAGTGGAACTATGAATATGCATTCTTACTTATTTTAAAGATGCTTATCAAGAATTAGGAACTGCATTTTCTATAGGCATATCTCAAATTCAGTTTAAAAATTCAAATTCTGTTTGCCTATTATATTATCGATGTACTTGTGTATTAGGAATACTTTTTAATCAAGTATTGGTGGTTATTCTGATATCATTTTCAATTGTGAAGTTTACAATTTATCATTTTCTTCAATTGTGAAGTTTACAATTTATTTTCTTTCCTTTTCGACAGGTAAGATCCTTGGCTGCAGAATCTGATAGGGCATATCAAGGAGGTCCACTCGAGCATTCTTTTTATGCGGAGGCTACTCCAAAATTTGGCAATGTAGGAGGAGAAGATTTTCACATTCCTTTACCCAATCAGTATACACGCATGCTTGACTGGTTCGCTGTAGATCTTGAAGGTGAACACTCTGCAATGGATGGTCGGATACTTGAAGAACATACCGAATATGTAGTATATGCTGTTCACAGGGTATTGCCTTTTGTTTTAATCATTTGCACACAAATTCCTGGAATAAATTTGAGGTTTCCCAGAGAAATAATGTATGACAAGGGAAAATGTAAAAACTAATACAGCAAATCTATCTCAAGGCAAATGAATTGTGGAAGCTGAATATTCATTTGTAAAATTCAGTAAATCTTACGGCCTTGTACTGTTACTGTAAATTTTCTGAATTACAGCTTGTTGTTGCTCTCCTGTTGTAAACTCTTAGATGCTATTTGAAATCATGGCCATTTCTGTTAAAATTGGAGTTTTTCTTTTGTTGTTTAATGTTATTGCATTTACGTATTTCGATTTTTGTAATTTCAATCTATGCAGATTTTGGATCACTACAAAGAATCTCATGATACGCGACAAAAAGAGGGTGCTGCTGACTCGGGGAGTCTGCCAAAAAGCGTTATATTGGTCGGTCATTCCATGGGTGGTTTTGTTGCAAGAGCTGCAGTTATTCATCCAAATTTGAGGAAGTCATCAGTCGAGACTGTTCTGACACTCTCTACTCCTCACCAGTAAACTTCGACTTTGCTTTAGTGTCTCTTGGAAGCTTTGAGAACCTTGGCTTTAACCATTAATGTTCAAATATATTTACTTCATGCAGGTCACCTCCCTTGGCATTGCAGCCATCCCTTGGTCACTATTATGACCACGTAAATAATGAATGGAGAAAAGGATACGAAGCCCAAATCTCTCGAGCTGGACATTATCTATCTGGTCCTTCACTTTCTCACGTTGTTATTGTTTCTATTTCTGGTGGTTATAATGATTACCAGGTATTTCTTTTTTCTTTCTCTAACTTCCCCTGCAATAGACAGACAGTTTTGATCTCATAGGAAGAGGGATTAACTTCTTTGTTTTTCCTTCAATTTCCGGTTACCTCTTTTTCAGCAGTACTCTTAAAACTCTCACCAGTCCTTTAGGGTTCATTCTACTTCAAAGATTTTGCATAATGTCAGTATTAGATTTGCTTCTTTTTTTGGAAGTGAAATTCTATTATATTAGCAATTGGCATCAGTTCAGCATTTTACTTTTCTGACGCAGTTAGCGATTAGATTTATACCAGGCTTGTCCTGCAGAAAATTTACTAAATTGCTCATTTTAGTTTTTGTTGCATATGAATGTTTTCGTCTGTTTTTTGTTTCTTGAATATCGACATCCTATATTGTTGCTTCTTGGATATTCTTTGTTAACTTGTGTTGTAAATTGATCCTTGTGAGTTTTCTTATAGCTAATCTTTTGATTTCTTCTTCAGTGAATACTAATAATACATCTTTTATTCTTTTGCTTTCATATCAGGTAAGATCCAAGTTAGAATCCCTTGATGGCATTGTGCCTCCTACCAATGGCTTTACGATCAGTAGTACAGGAATGAAAAATGTATGGTTGTCAATGGAACATCAGGTTATCCTGTGGTGTAATCAGTTAGTTGTGCAAGTAAGTTATATTTACATTTGTCGGCGATATTGATACATATCCAGGGCAGTTCTGATTTTTTTCTTTCAAATTTCAGGTGTCGCACACTCTCCTTAGCCTGATAGACAAAGAGAGAGGTCAACCTTTTAATGATGTACGGCAAAGAGTTGCGATATTCACCAAAATGCTTCATAGTGGTGTACCACAAAATTTTAATTGGTTAGGACAGTCAGAGTTGCACAAGCGAGTCAAAACATCTTCTGGAGGTGGAATCCTTCAATCTTATTTTGACATTTTCATCATTTCCTAATTTCCTGTGGACCTGGTGATGTAAATAGCTGACATAATTCCTCTTTTCTGTTTTGTTTTGTCTTTCTTGAGCGGTGGGCGTTTTTCATTTACAGAATAACGGATCAAGTTGTTCTTTTGGTCGCAATAATCTTATATACTGATGCTTGTTGGATTAATATTTGGAATCTGAACGAAAAATTATTCCTCCAAGATCTTTTAAATGTCATAGAAATTCAACAAGATACTCCAACATAGCCATACAGATCTTCATTAAATATGAAACTATTCCAAAGCTTGGACTCTTGGACTACTTTTTCCCTTCAGCTCTGACCATATGATAGTCTTATTTTTTTTCTCAAAAACATTGGTTTAAAAACAATTGCTCAGTTTCTGCTCTTGCAACCAAGCATCTATATGCATTTTCTTCCTTTATGTGCATATATTCATGAAGTTGATATAAAATTTCTTTCCGTTGCAGATTCTAAAATACCTCAGAGATTTTCTTGCCCTAGTACTGTACACTGGAATGATGATGGACTTGAAAAAGACTTGTATATTCAGACAACAACTATCACAGTCTTAGCCATGGATGGGAGGAGGCGATGGTTGGATATTCATAAACTAGTAAGTTTCATCTGCAATTTTGAAATCAATGCTCTTTACTTAGAGTAGGTACGTCCTGTTTTCTTTTACTCGGGAGCTATATCTATTATATCATTGAGTTTTATATTTTTCGGAAAACAATCTGGACTTTGTTGATGTAAAATGGATGTTATAGCTTACTGTTCTTATTCTTGTTTTCCTTTTACTATTGTACTTCAATGGTTCTTTTTTTGGGTTCTGTTGTTACATCCTTAAATAAAAGTAAACTAGCTATATGAATACTGTAGTTTAACAATTTCGGCTCGATGACCAGGGGTCCAATGGAAAGAAACACTTTGTTTTTGTTACAAATCTCGCTCCATGTTTTGGGGTCCGACTTCATCTTTGGGCTGAGAAGGCAATGCGGGATTCTGAAGTTTCTGTAGATAAGCGGGTTGTGGAAGTCACATCAAAGATGGTGCATATTCCGTCCGGACCAGCACCTAGGCAGGTAAAGGATGTCTTGAATCTTTGTTGTCTCCATAATCTTTCTGAATTACCAATTTCTTGTACTTCTTTAGGTTATAGTGGTATCCATGCTCAACGTATGTTTTCCTTCTCATAGACTGAGCCAGGTAGTCAAACTGAGCAAGCGCCCCCTTCTTCTGTGTTTTGGTTGCACCCCAGTGACATGCGTGGCTTCAGATTCTTGACAATCTCAGTGGCCCCTCGCCTGGTATGAATTATCTCCTTTGCCTTTTTTTCTTCTCTCTCACTGTTGATTATTCTTCCTAGCATGTTTGTGGAATTTTAGCAATATGCATACAGTAATTTTCCTGTCCTCAGACTCTCTCAGGGAGGCCTCCACCAGCCACTTCAATGGGAGTTGGACAGTTCTTCAGTCCAGGTGAAGGGGAGACGTCTTTCTCCCCTTGGACGTTGATTCATTCTATATTCTCACAGAAGGTCATTATTTTTAATCAGTTAAAGAATATCACATAGTTTTAGACTCTTGTCTTCTGATCTAATAAGGTGACGGGTTTGTTTCTGCTTGATCTAACTGTAACAGGACTCGCTATTGAAGGAGGACCATCCTCTTGCATTGAATCTGTCGTTTTCTGTTAGCTTAGGTCTTTTGCCCATACAATTATCCCTAAAAACTTCAGGTTGTGGAATAAAAACGTCTGAACTTCCTATTGAAGATAACAGTGAAGCTGAAACAAACAGTAAGTTTTACTATATCCCTCGTCCTCCTGATTTTATCTCTGTATGCACATATTCTTCCAACTAGGTGAAACATTTTTTGAAAGCTGAACAAGCATTAGACATATTACAATTAGATTAAAAAATAACGCAAGAACGGTGACTTTGATTCATGAAACATGGTATCTTTAGACAATTGTGTCGTCATTGGAGCTTCTGTTTTTTTTTTGGTGTCATTTAAGGCATTGTATTTTCCCGTTTGCTCCTTTCTTTTTTCTTTTAGTAAGTCCATTCACTCTAATTCAATCCCTGAAAATGCAGGACTCTGTAAGCTGCGTTGTTTTCCTCCAGTAGGTCTGGCTTGGGATGCTACTTCTGGTCTTCATGTATTTCCAAATCTGCATTCTGAAACAATAGTTGTTGATTCTTCTCCGGCGCTTTGGTATTCTGTCCAAGGATCTGAAAAGACGGATGTCCTGTTACTGGTATAACTACAAAGCTTTCGTTTACTTGAGGAATTTCATTAGCTTTGGCTTATAGCTTTTTGAAATGAATTTACTCTTCATTTATCTGCAGGTAGATCCTCATTGTGCATATAAAACTAGCATAAGTGTTTCTGTCTCAGCTGCTGCTGGCAGATTTTTGCTTCTATATTTTTCAAAGGTGAGCCACATACATTTCTGACTGAGATACCTATTAGAGTCATGTTGGTGCTCTAGCTGTTTGGATTTATTAATCTTATGGACTAGCCCTTTTTTTGTTTTTTTTTTCTTTCTTTAAGTAGTTATCAACAAATCTACCTTAGAATGAGACCGTTGCTAATATTTTCAAAAATCTTATTTAACACAAGTAATATTCCTATTTATTGCATTTGATGTCCATTGTCTATAAGCTTTAACTTTTCGGTATTGCCATATCCAGATTTTCGGTCTTGCTCTCGCTGGAATCTTTTTTGCTCTGATGCGACAAGCGCATGCATGGGAACTTGATCTTCCTATACCTTCAATGCTTTCGGCTGTGGAGTCAAATTTGAGAATGCCAATGCCGTTTATAATTCTTGCAATATTACCCATCATGTTTGCATTGCTCTTTTCCTGCTTAAGTTCTCAATCCCTCCCCCCAATTGTGAGCTTCTTAATTATCTCAATCATTTGCTACGTTTTAGCAAATGGGGCCGTAATTATGCTGGTATTGATTTCCCAATTGAGCTTCTATACAGCTGCTACAATACATGTTTTCTTCAAGAAACGGTAAGTTGGGTTTAAGTAATTATTTTTTTAATCTTATTTTTTATGTGCATGCAACTTATTTATTTGCATCACATATAGTCATATAGAATCACGCACCTGTCCCAGACACTACCCATGTTGATTAAGCATAGGGCTTGTGATTCACAAGTTCGTTGAATCTTATCTTGATTGTCTTTCACCTCTAATTTTTCCATTTCAGATATGTTTAACCTGTCCTTATCGCATGTTTTATTGATACAATAGAGATGATAAAATGTAGGTGGCAAGCATGGGAAGGGAACTGCTTTTCATTTCTTCGTTGGTTTCTGAATCTGTCCTCCAGTTTTTCATCATTGAAGGTAATGTTGTGTTTACTTAATTCAGTACCTATATTTTTGAATTTTGAAAGTAGAGAACATTCCATAAAAAAAAAAGAAATAAAGTAGAGAACTATACCTTATTCGAAGTTTCAATTCTTGGAACCTTATAAGCGAGTGATTTTCTCCAAATTCCTTGTTTACAAATGCCTATGCTTCAGATAGAACAACTAATTTGTTTCACAATTTGTTCCTTTACAACTTTTCCTGAAACAGGTGGCAAGAATTATAAGATCCAACCTGTTGACTGTCACAGCTCTGTTTGCTGCTATGTTCGTGTCATTTGTTCATCCAGCCTTGGGCCTCTTCATATTAATCTTGTGGCATATAGTGTGCTGCCATACTGCACTGTGCAGGTAATACTTTCTGAGTTTTCACTATTGCAACCGTCTAAACTCATGCATGAACTTTTCATATCTATTGACACTATCTCTAGGTTTATTCCATCGCTTGCTAAATGGTATATATTGTAAAACTATATAACTTTTTTTTATAGTTATAATTAAATCTGACGATAATGTGTTTGCAAACATTGTAATATGTCTTTCCGTAGCTTCATTTCATTTTGCAGCTCGTTAGTGAAGTTTATACCCGAGCATGGTGTTTCTTCTGATGAGAGTAAATCCCATAGTCCAAATTCCACTAGAAGCTTTGGAGAAACACAATTAGAGATCTTCCACCATAGACATGGCTTGTTTATCTTGCATCTCTTCGCTGCACTAATGTTTGTCCCATCACTTATTGCGTGGATTCAGGTAAGTATGAGAGGAGTTTTTTATTTTATTTTTAATATTCATTTGTCAATGATAATCTCTCTTATCTGTTTAATGTCGTTGCATCTTAGTTCAACATGTTCAAATGGTAGAATTTTTCTTGGCTGCAGAGAATTGGTACGAGCCAGAGTTTCCCGTGGTTCTTGGATTCTGCTCTCTGCATTGGAGTCGTGCTGCATGGAATTTGCGACTCTAAGCCAGAGTTCAATTTCTTATTGTTTCCCTTTCCCGGCTTACCTAGTTGGGAAATCAGGCTAAGTTTTGCATATCTACTCGCTGGATTCTTTTCCTACCTTTGTGCGCTGGCTTTGGCTCCTTACAGAGCATTTTATGCCATGGCTGTCATTGGGGTGATTTCATTTTCTTTCAGAATCACACAGAGATGGAGCAGGATGAAAGGGGAGGCACATCGGATTGGAAGAAGACATTCTCATATGCATTGACAGAACCTCTCAGCAACCAAGGAAACGGTCTTCTAACAGAACTTCCGATGAGCTGGGGGTGGGGGTGGGGGGGGGGGGGGTTCTTTGATAACACTGAGTTACGTGTATATGGCTTTGACGCCACAATTTTCCTATTGAGTAACTTGAAGTTCTGCTTGTGTAAAATGGAAAGTCCAGAGAAATTTTGAATGGACTATTATCTTGGATCATGTAATCTAGCTTCTTTAATCCTTTTCTTTGATGTTCTTTTCATGTTCGATCGAAAGGTTTTTCGAAATCTTGAATTGCAAGCATATATATTGACTGGTTAAATCTTTGTATTCATTCTTTGTATTCTAAATATTGAATTGAAGCTCAGTGGCATTTAACTTCCATTGTTACTTTTTAAGCCTCTTTGGTGAGGGAGAGGCTATTGGGGAATGTAGCAGAAAGATGCATACAACAGAGTTTTAGTACTAAAAGAAAGAAAGGAAGGATGGTATTGGGAAAGCAACGAGCATCGGCCTGAAGAGGTCGGGGTGTGGATGCCGGCTGCAGCTGAGGGTCTGGGACCGCCTGCAACACCGGGAGATGGGGCCGGAGAAGAATGAACACCCGCATGGCTAGAGTTAGGAGAGTGGGGGCAGGTTCAGGTGCCGTCGCCCCCTCTGAGACACTGATTAGTAGCAAAACCTAAAAGGCAGTGCAGATTGCAAGAAATGGAGAAAATGCTCTTCCAAGTGCCATTGTGAATAGAGCAAGCAAACCAGGTTCCTGATGGTTCACTTTATACTAATTCAAGATTCCTGGGATAGATGTGACCTGGATGAGAAAAGGTAATAACCTGGAACAAATCTTTCAAGGGTCAATTATTTCGATTGCTGCGCTTACCAATCATTTAGTAGAGTTTTTTCGGCTGCTAATCTTTTCCTGTTTCTAGTCATCGATGTTCATGTAATAACTCTAACAATTAAGTATCTGACTTGCAGTTCAAGAGAAAGTTCCAATTCTGGCAATTTCAAACTAGAATACGGCGTCAAATATCACTCCTAAGACCTGATCACTGACTATTCTAACCCTCTTACTAATATAATTAGATTGCCTTAAAAATGTGATAGAAAAAGATGACTTTCTCAAACTGGCTTTAAAGTTGAATACACAACCTAACCACAATATATATATAGCAGAGAAGCAACTGCTAAGTATAGATTAATTTGATACTTGAACTGACCTATTCATAAAACATGTACTATTACATAACCTCTAAGCATACACTTTCATCCATCGGATAACTTGAATCGCGAGCAAGACAATACAGAATAACCAGGAGGATAATGGAGAAGAGAGGTTAATCAATCATTACATTACTATGATAATTTGAATCAAATTGTTCGTTTCTGTGCTACAATACATACCGTTGTTCATATATCAAGAAAGCTCCAAGGTAAAGAAAGTGAACTTCTTGATGCTCTCTACTAAGTTGTTGTTCTGCCTCTATTTCGTAAACTAGTAGCTGCCCTTGTTGCCATTACCCTCAAATTGTGTGTAGCCACTGCAAGAGAACTATATTGTTGTTCATCACCAGAACCCTGAAAAACATTCACGAACTCTCGTCTCTGCAATCTCATAGCTAATGCTTCATCCTCATCCCGGCTTGGCGGCAATTCATTTCTCCTCCTCGCCACGTCAACTCCTCTGCTCAACGTCCTTGACGAATGCCTTATAGTACTACTACTACTTACACCCTGTCTCCTATTAGTGTGATGATGAATCCTTATATTTCTACGGGGACCACGATTTTCTGATTCAGGACTATTTAAAAGCTGAACATTTCTGTTTCTGCTCACTCTTGATGGACTTTGACGACGCTGAGCTTCTCGAGTATTTAAAGCTCCGGATTCTTTTCTTGCTTCAATTTCTTGAGGAAATAGCAGTTGAATTGTGTTCCAAAGAACTGTATTCACCGTACAGGACCTTCCATTGCTGCAATCATTATAAACATCTTAAAGTTTTTCTATAAATGCAAGCTGTCAAGGCAAGGTAATTTTACTAAAGAGTGGTACCTGATGAGCTGCCTGCATTTTGGGCATTTCTTTCCACACTTATCAGCAGCAGATCTCAAGCATTTCTTGCAAAAACTGCAGTTACCAAAAAAAAAGTTACTACTAATACTCATTGATCAATAAAGAGTTGTAGGCAATGCATAGTCGAAATAGATAATTCAATGTAATACCTATGTCCACAAGGAG
>JAOWBF010000039.1:14702997-14715399 GCA_028566175.1 Vinca major
CCATGGGTAATATCGTCAAATCGCTTGAATCTTCGCTTAATACTGGAAATCTTCAGAAGATGTCGGAGACAATGGATCAATTCGAGAGGCAGTTTGTGAATATGGAAGTTCAAGCTGAGTTTATGGATAGTTCCATGGCTGGAAGCACTTCGCTTTCTACTCCGGAAGGTGAAGTCAACGGTTTGATGCAACAGGTCGCCGATGAACATGGACTTGAGGTTTCTGTTGGATTGCCACAGGCTGCTGGACATGCTATTCCGACCAAGAATGAAGAGAAGGTCGATGAAGATGACCTCACTAGGCGTCTTGCTGAGCTCAAGGCTCGTGGTTGAAGAAGAAGCCATTGAATAAAAATCAAGGAATTTATATTTATCCAAGCTTAATTCTATATCTTCTTATCTTATGTAAAAGAGATTATTATGACCCAGGATTTCTACCTCATATTTGAAACTCGTGTTTATTTATTTCTCATTCGCTAGGTTAGTGTTGCAACCCCGAAAAGCTATATCCACGTTCATAGGCCCTCACCTCCCGATTTGACAGGAATTGTGGAGATTGTAAATCAAGGTGACCCAACGACTCGATCTTGTTTCATTCCCATTCTGACTGAATATAAAATTGATTCAGGTACAACCCAATCCAATAATACTCTATTCTTTTATGGGAGTTTTGACTCTATCTAGTCATTGCATAATAAGGGGTCATCAAATGAGTATCTGTTTTCTAAAGATTAAACATTCTACATTTCAAAAGTTTGGATATGCTTTAACAAGGATGTAATAAAATGAGGATACATAAAACCCAACAGGGCAGATGAACCATGCATATATAAACGTAAGTGGCACTTCTCCATTTCCAAAGGACTTCCATCCAATTCCAGAACTCGACGATTTCTATCCTGCTGAAACCCTCTAGTGCACCTTTCAAGACAAAGAAAGCGACTGGAAGAAAACCGAGTAAAACCATTGATAGATTACATGCAGCCTGGAGAAAGTTTTTCGGGGTCTTAGTGTTGAGCCGCAGGGGTACAACCATCAAACACATTGGAACCAGTAGCAGTGCTCCGAATTCTGCTGTTGCAAAGTTTATCACTGACATTAGACACAGTCCAATGAAGGCAGCTGCAATTGTCACTGATTTCAAATAAGCCCATTGTGGCTTCGGAGATTGACCATTGCCAGCAAATGAAAAAGATGAACCAAGAATCAAGCGTAAGATTAGGAGGCTGATTACAGAAAATAGGTTCCAGATTATAAGGCTGGCTATCGATGAAGATTTAGGTATTTGGCTGTAAAAGTAGGGAAATAAGGTCATAAGGGCACCCCATAAGTGAACAATAAAAACAGTTTTCGCAGCAGCAAGCCATTTCCATGATCCATTTGTGATGGCTGATTCATCAGCAGAGCCTGATATAGATTTATCTTTCTTGATGCTCGAATCTCGTTCAGATGCATTAGAAAAGAGAGAAGCTGCAACCAGAGGAAGGGGAACAACAAGCAATGCAAAAGCTATCATATATACTCCGACTGAGACAAATTTATTTGCCGATGTTAGAAGATAGAGAAAAAACGATTGATGAAACTTCTCAAGGAGGTTATTCACGGATCGTATAATTCCTTCAACCAGCCTGCAACAAGAAATTGTTGCCCGAGAACTTTAGTCCCGCGGGGGATATAAAGGATAGAAAATACGTATGTTGAAATATGTAGGTTAGATGTAAGAATTCAAGTGGCTGAAACCAGCCTTAGGAACTTCGAGCCATTTACCTCTCAATCTACTAGTTCAAATCAAGAGTAGCTTAAAGTTGTTAAAAGGAAAAACATAACTGACCTGCCACCTCGCATAAGGAACTCAGTCCGTCGCCCTTTGTGAATTGTTGCCAGCTGGCTTGAGATCTCCATAGTTATTGCATCAACTTGATAATCACGGAAAGCACCATGAGGACCCGTTGGAACACCCAATGCCTGACACAGAAACATATTTTAATAGTTTAGAAAAGTATTACTGCTGGAGTACCATTACAAACTCCGGCGACAAGAAAAGGACCCTTTCTCAATGTTAACCAGAAAAAAGGTTCCTTGAGTATTACATGACTGTATTTGTATACTGGCTAGGGATAAATTAACCAAACAGGAACTTGTCATTGTATGCCTACCTGATTATATAGTGAACTAGCAAGTGTAGCCGAGCCTTCAACATATTCTTTGAAGGATATACCAATTTTCCATTGCGGATTTAAGCTTCCAGCCACTTTCCCCAATGACTCAAATAATTTACCCAGGCCCCTTAGCCACCAAGAGTCAGACAGTGACTGCACATTTTCCACCTTCACCCGCAATCCCTGTCCATGTACTGCTAGATAGTTCACTATATTGATCAAATCTAGGTTTGGCATTTGTCCATTGGATGCTTCAGCATATATCTTTAGGCCATCCTTGCCAAATTCTGGACTCTTGTCTGCTACCTTAATAACAAGAGCAGCAGTCATTGTGCCAGCACGTCTAAAAGTGTCAGAAATTTCTGTTTCCGTAGCTGTGTTTGCTTTCAACTTAGACAAATTAGTTTCAGGGCAAATTTGAGAATCTGTTTTCCTCGAGCCACCAAATACAGGTGTATGATAGTCCCTAAGCCAGGCATCTACAGCAGCATATTCTCCATGTTGTGAATCAGCAGCAAGCCATATAATATCTTTGGCTAGCCAAGTAACTCGGCTAAAGAGAGAGAAGATAGAGTATGCAATGCCAAGTGATAAAGCTTCACCAGTTGTGATCTTCACAGAATTATAAGGCGCAACCAATACAATAGCTTCCTTCCCATCACCACGAGGAGCTCTTATGATTCCAACTGTGTTGACACCATATGAAGAACAGCTAAAATTCTGTTGCATTGCTTGAGGATCAGGACTGGTTAAAAAACCCAGTGGATGGAAAGTATTTATCTCAGATTGGAACTTGTGACAATTAGCTTCACCACCCACAGCTATAATGTGCTGTGTCATCAATTCCCGTATTCCTCTATGTCAAAACATGGAAAATCAACATTTTGTTCAATATGAGTAGAAGTATAATGCATCAGAGACAAAGGTAAGGGGAACAGGTTAACTCTCTAGAAAGTAAGTGCGTTTTAGCAGAAGACAGTGAGAATTTTATCACGTTAGAAAATGGCATATAACTTCAACCACTTCATTTGGACGGGACAAAAAAAGAACAATAAAATTCATCCATGCAATAAATAAAAGCGTACTACAGAAGAATAAAACAAATCTATTAGACAACCATAACTGGAAAATAATTTTAAAATCATAATGCTGGAAACTACATACATGCCTGAACTAAAATATTTTGACTTTGAGTTGAGTATCTTGTTGACAAACTTGCTTGCCTCGGAAACATCATCATTAGAGAGCATGGGAGTGGCAGAACCTGCAAATTCATGGTTCAGCAATATAAACAAAATTAAAAGAAATAGGTTCAGATCTTGGCGGTATCATTAAAACAATTTGGGATAAATACCGAGTGCACCAAAAGCCAACAGGAAAACGTGATCACAAGTCAATAAAAGATAAAATACTTAAAAGATCCCAAAGCTAAATACCAATCTACTATTGATTTCCCAGCTATCATATATACTGCCATTGTCATCGACTAAGCCAATAAGTTATACTGACTCGTCCGATTTCACAATTTAAATCATCCATATTCATTTATAAACACGAACAAAAAAAACATGAAAACAAGTTGCCATATATCAATTGGTTAAAATCAGATCTTAAAACAAGGCAGGGAATCCAATTTGAAGTTTACTAACCAGGCATGAGGGCATTTTCTGAAATGTATGTGTTCTTGGCGAGAAGAGGCAAGAACAGGAGAGCTAACACCCCAGCTACACAGCAAACTACACTGAATTACTTCAAAATCATAATTTTAATAAGTACATAATCGAAAATCTTATCCATATTTGCCCTAAATGAATTCAGAATGCTAGAGCTCCTAATAACAATATACTACTTATATTCCATGATATAAGTCGTTTATCACATGTAGCTAAAATTAAACAAGTAATAAGTGATGTGCTTAGTTACTCAAAATATTAATACTATTATCTATAATACTAATTCTATATAGAGAGTAATATTAATATATTGATTAAAAAATACCTTATTCTTTACTTATTTAATTTTCACTACAAATCTAGACGACTTATATTGTAAAATGGAATGAGACATAAGAGAGAGCGGAAGAACCTGACAAGTACATTGTGAGACATAAGGAATAAGCCTATGCCTATAATTGGTCTACGACTGGGTTTCGCCGGCGCCGGCAAAGTCTCCGCCATGATTCCGATCGAGAGCTCACGCTCTGAGCTTCTTCTCTTCACTTCAATCTGGTCCGCCGTCCGATTTTCCCCGATTCACACTATTACTGGGGATTAGGTAGATAAACGACGTCGTATGAAAAAATTAGTGAAAGAGAGCGACGATGGGTTAATTTCAAAATGGTCTCTCTTTTAGACTTATCATACGTTTGAGTCCTTGAGAAGTTCCATATCTACAACTTCATATGTGTAGTATTTTACCTACAATTGATTCTTAAAAATTACAATGTAATTACTACCTCCATTCTACATATTGCGAAAATTTAAGATATTTTTTAATCAAAATTTAAATATTACTTTTTCTTAAATAAAATTAGTGGTATACAAGTCATATTTACAATAATAATATTTGTATTTTAACTAATAGAGTATCTTATTTCTTTCTTTCTTACTCTTCGCAACATGTAATGAAAGTCTTATAATAAGGAATGGAGGGAGTCTTGATTAGTTGATTATCTATGTGCATGTATAAATTCATGCCATAAGTGTATTTGGTTTTCCTCTGTGTACATTTCTCAAGTAGAGATGTAAAATTCATTTGTTTTTACATTTTAAATTCTATCTCGTATTTCAATTTCACTCTTTAGAGTTAAGAAGTTTACCCAGGTCCAAAGGAAATCAACCTGCACACAGTTACTTTTGCAACTAGAGATGTAGATTCATATAATAACATTAAACTCCATCTTTTTTGTTGTCATTTAGTACAAAGATTAGTGTCTTAAATAGACATGCGACTAGGATTACTGACATATGTCGATTCAAACAATTCACCACAGGAATTGCAATCCAAATGACATTGTCGTTCCATTCAACATTTCAAACTGGAATTTTCTGCCAATTAATATTTTTAAAACTTAAAAAAAAAAACAGGTGACATAAAAACTCTCACAATAAAGGATAAATCAAATACACCAATACAATTTAATCTTCTAAATGTAAGTTTGGTACATATTTAGTGCCTTAATGCTTTCATTTGAAGGAAGGCTTTCCAGATCGATTCAATTTCCTGTAATTAACAAACCCTAATAACTTTCGAGCTACTATTTTTATTTGAGGGAGTTCACCATCATATTATATTTTCAAAATATATTGAAGATCCTTTGTCGATTTGGAGCTGATATTCCCTCTCATAAGGATGAGTTTGTCTTTATCTTTGATCGCATCTTCATCTTTTGCATGTTGAAACATTTTCTATTTGTTTTATAAACCTAAATGGAAGTTTAATGTCAAATATTCGTATACATTTTTAAACAAAGAATGCAACTGAATATGACATATATAACCTTATATCATTATCAATTCCTCAAATACAGTCAAGAGTGCCACAACCCAGTGAGGCTAGCATCTGACCGTGAGGTACCGAATTTGACACCGGATATAAACAACCCAAACTACTAACCCCCACAAAATTTCTCAAATACATCACAAACACAGAATAGTGATAATTTTTTAAAAATTTATATTAATAATCATTTTTTCATAAAAAAAAATTCTTTAGAGAAAGATAATTAGGGGGAAAAAAAGAGAAGGGAGGGAAAAAGAGGTTAAAAAAATATTTAGGCCTTGGCGCGCTTTTTACGAAATGAAGGAGTCAAACAGAAAACCCAAAAAGCGAGCGCCAAAATCAGTAAAAATCCCCCGCCAAAAAACGAGGCACTTCAATTGTAAAATTGCTTGTTGTTTATTATAGTAATTTTTCAATCCCTAATTTTCTTCCCCAAAATCTCCATGTCCAATTTTATGATCACCATTCCAACTCATAGCAGCCCTAAATTTATCCCTATTATCGATTTCATTCCAAAAATTCATCACAGAAGTTTGCAGTTTAATAATATCAACTTTAAATTCAATTTCCCCCAATTAATTTTACCTCAGAATGTAAAACACTGTCCAAATTATTCATCACCATCATCATCGAAGAAGAAGATGCTCTCTCCGAGATGCTATCAAAATGATGGTTGTATAGATGAGGATTCAGGTGATGTATTACGAAATTGGATTGATTTTATTAGGTCAGTTTTGCCGGGTGGAAGTTGGTGGAATTTGTACAGTGTGGAACAAGTGAATGATAAATTGCCGTTTTCTGCTAATAAGCCTATTAGTGTTTGGTATGCTCTTCGAACGATGTGGATGTTGGTTGCAGATGAGAAGTGGATTTTGTATATTGCCCTTGGTTCCCTAACCATTGCTGCGGTGGGTCTGCATTTTAAAGTATTTTTGTCCAAATTCATTTATCAAGTTGCTGTATTAATGTATTTGGAGCTGATAATTTGATTATGCATTTATATGTGGCTAATTAGATTGGACCCTATTTGATTGATTTTTGTAGAATTGGTTGCATTCATGTTGTTATTGTTAGGAAATAAACAACAGTAATGTGAGAGAAAACGAGATTGAAAAACGACAAAGGAAGACACAAGAAATTGTCAACTAAGTTCGAAGAAATTGTTAACCCCACTTCCTTAAGGAATTGACTACGTGGGCGTTACCGAGCCAGTATATTTACTATGCTGAGAAAAGCCCAAAAAATCTGGCATTGGCCGTTTTCCCAGTACACCAGGCTACATAACCTAAGAGTTATCATTTGAAAACATATGCTGTAATTTTTGGTAGTGCAAAATTTGAGATTTGGTATGTCAAAATTCTCATTCCAGTGCTTAAGAATGGTATTGCCATTGCTTTATTATTGACATGGCATTCAATTCTAGTTTCTTGCCCCAGAGAATAATCTTCTATACTATGCTAATTGCTGTTTCTTTTATTAAATTTAGAGCCATCATATATGTTTGTGTAACTTTTGCATTCTTGTTGTTTAGTATGCCAATTCTTATTCCAGTGGTTAAGACTGTTTTTTCAATTCATTTCTCCTTGACATTGAAATAATTCTGGCCCCAGAGGATATGCTTCGACACTATCATTTACGTATTTGCGACTTCTTTTTATTTTTCAGTTTTCTGATATCTCAATGCCAAGTATATTGGCCACGTCAATCTTTTCTGCACAAAATGGGAAAACTGAGATGTTCTATGGAAACTCCAAGTTGTTGGGTTTCTTGTGTCTCACTACAGGGATATTCAGGTAGATTATATTTCAACTGTACATAGACCATTGTGCTTGGCGCGATGGTCAAGTGTTTACTTGCTATCAACTAGATCACGGGTTCGAACCCCGGAAACAGACTCTTTATGAAAAATAAAGGTAAGGCTGCATACACCGAGGTCTTCCCTAGACCCTACTTATGCGGGAGCCTTGTGCACTAGGTACGACCTTTTTTTGTTGTTGACATTTTTCTGTTTTCCTGTTCCTAACTGTTTCTCTTCAGTGGGTTGCGGACTAGCTGTTTTGCCATTGCAAATACAATCTTGGTGAGTCTGCTTTGCTGCTGCAAACATTTTTGTTCTGGTTGTTGCACATTGAGCATATGATGCCGAAATGTTTATGTCTTTACATTTCCCCATCGGTTGATTGATCTTCCTGCTAATTATTGTAACCTTTCTCTACTTTTGAGAAACCATCAATCGGATCTTCACTCTTGGCTAGAATCAATAAAAGTATAGTGCTTGTTTGGTAATCACCTGACATATACTAAATTTTTGCAGGTGAAGCGTCTAAGGGAAACTCTATTCAGTGTTCTTCTTATGCAGGTATGAATTGTACATGATGGTTGTGTTACTGAGTTTATATTGTAAAAATGTGCTTAAGTTTGATAATACTGTTATGAATCACAACATATTTTTCATCGGATGATTCCTCTTTTTTACCTTTTCCCCTTTACGGGCTATAAAATAAACGAAATTATCCATATGAGTTATTACTTTTGATGTAGGATATCTCCTTTTTCGATTCAGACGCTGTTGGTGATTTGAGTAGTAGGCTTGGATCAGATTGTCAACAGCTATCCAATACTATTGGACACAACATACATCTGATTATACGCAATTTGCTTCAGGTCACTTATTCGAATCTTTCATCTGTATGGTGGTGCTCACTTGTCTGGTCTAAATAATTGGTGAAATTTAACTTCTAGGGAACAGGTGCCTTGGTCAACTTATTACTGTTGTCGTGGCCTCTTGCTCTATCGACACTGGTGATATGTGCTGTTTTATCTGCTATTTTTCTTATTTATGGCAGGTAAGTCTTTTGATTTTCTCTTCTTTGTTGGATCTTGAGTTTTCTCATCTTGACCCTGTAAGTGTAAAGGAGAAGGATATAATAACACAGACAAACCAAAATAGCTGTATTTGTCTGTCAACTCTTCATGTTGGTCTTGAAATAGCCTCCTTGCTGCAATAAGGCCATAGAAATGGAATGTTTCTTTAATGCTATTGATTGTAAATTTGCTGCAATCTAGGCTGACAGTTCATAGGTGAGTCATTCATTTCATTCCACTGGAACTGTGTTTTCTATTTCTTCCTGTCATCGTTCTGACATCATATTGTGCTTCTAGTTTGCAATTTGTGAACCCTGTTAACTATATAAATACACAATACGATTTTTGAGTAGTACCATGAAAAATACCTGCTGTTATGGCTACAAGAACAGGGGATTTCAATTGTAATTTTACTTGAAAAGGATAAAAGATATGTGAATACACTTAATTGCTATTATTGTTCCTAAAGTTTTCTGTACTCATGCTTGCATAGTATCTTTATCACTTCACATGGATTTCTGAATAATCAATTCTGTTATATTTGGCAGATACCAAAAGAAAGCGGCAATCCTAAGCCAAGATTTTACTTCTTCTGCCAACAAAGTAACATACGAAGGCCTGCAAAGATTTCATCTTTCAAACTTTGAAGTCATGTCCTTTTGTTTCTCCTAACTAAATATCATTATGTCCCCTCTTTTTCTGAAAATTTACAGGTTGCCAAAGAAACATTATCTTTGATGAGAATTGTTCGAGTTTATGGAACAGAAAGAGAGGAAGTCAGGAGGTAGTATACCCAGAAAAACCTTCTAAAATAATACACAACACACACACACACACACACACACACATATTCAGGTGCACGCTTTAATATTTAGTAAGTAGTACTGATTTCCACTTTTTTCCCCATCTGCCACTAGGTTCATGCAATCAATAGACAACTTAGCTTTCGTTGGGCTGCGGGAAAATGTTGCCTATGGATATTGGAATCTGAGTTTTAATACTCTTTATCGGTCTACACAGGTTTGTCTTTTTCCAGAGCTTCAGGAATCTTGGTTTAAGGCTGAGTTTGAACATGTTCGGTGTAGTTGGTACACATATATGTATATATATGCTGGAATAAGGAATGCCAAATATAATGCCAGATCTATTTGTCAAATTCATTTTATAGGTTTTGGCCGTTCTTTTAGGCGGCACGTCTATCTTGACTGGTCATGTGTCGGCTGAGCAACTTACAAAGTACATTTTCTACTGTGAGTGGTTAATCTATGCGGCTTGGAGGGTGCAAGACAACATGTCATCTCTACTTCAGTCTGTTGGAGCTTGTGAAAAAGTTTTCCAGTTGATGAATCTCTTGCCAAGCAATCAATTCTTGACAAAAGGCAAGAATATCTACTGTACCATGAGGTTTTCTAGTGAAGGATACTGACTTTAGGGGCTTCTCAAGTTGGGGTTGGGGAGCAGGCTGATCAGAAACTTCTGGTTTGGCTATCTAATATTTTGCTTAACTTGCCTCAGAACATAATGTTCTGAAAATTTTCATTCTTTGTATTGCTGTTTGCTTTTTATTACCACGTCATTTAGTATATTTCTTAGCTTTTTTTTTTTTGGATCCTCTTGTTCCTATGTTTTTGTTTTAAGTATCAATTATAGCTATAATAATAATGATATTAATAATAATAATAAAGGAACAAGTTCGATGATAACAGAACATGAACCTTTGTATCTCTTCTGTTTGCCGTGTAAGGTGATTTCATAAAATAAAACTATATATATTCCACTTTCGCATTTCTTCATGTGGCCTTACTTTGATTCTGCCTCGCATAATTACTTGGATATTATTTACTTGGCACCTGCCTGCTTACAGGAGTGAAGTTATCCGGCTTGATGGGAAATATTGAGTTTGTGCATGTGTCATTTCAGTATCCTTCAAGGAAAATGGTACTTCTCTACATATACCTTTTGTATGCAATCTACAGAATCATATTGAATACCAAAAGCATGAGATAGATACGTGTCTTCATTGTTCCCTATTTGTTAATTTCTTTTAAGTATCTCCGTAGATTTCTTTCTCAGCAATTAAGTTTATTCGCCTAATACAGTTTTGCAGTGGTATTACGAGTTATAAAATTTTGAACAATAGATCTCTTCATTGACTTTTGCACCTTAACCTAATGCAGGTACAAGTCCTGGAAAATGTGAGCTTTTCTGTACAAGCTAATGAAATGACTGCAGTTGTAAGACATTTATTCCCAATATGAGATCTGTTTTATAAATTATCCCAAAAGAGTAATCATAACTACTTGGTCATTGTAGGTTGGTTCCAGTGGGAGTGGGAAAAGCACTTTAATCAATCTTTTGCTTCGACTTTCTGAGCCAACCAATGGTCAGGTAAAAGTTCTGCAATTTCTGCTGTTGAATAAGTATAGACGTTAAAAAATTGGAAGATCAGCTGTTGCACTTTCTTGTCTTCTGTGCTTTCGATCTACTACCAATTTCCTGCTTGATATCTCTCATTTTGAATCTGAGCCTCCTCTGTATATAAAAAGCACTAGTAGCATTTCACCTGATCAGAAATGTTTCCATTTTCTTTTTAACTTTAACATGATAGATCCCATAGGATAGACATGCAGAAACTTGTTTTGCGTGGTTTATCATTCTAAATGTCTTCTTTCTCGTGCATTGCAGATTTTAATTGATGGTTTTCCTCTTGGAGATCTTGATGCGAGATGGCTGCGAGAACAGATTGGATTTGTTGGACAGGTTAGATTTCAGGATCCAATACTCGTTCCTAAGTAACATGGCCACCAGATTGCCCTCTAAAAGTTGCTTATTAGCAGGAGCCTCATCTTCTCCATATGGATGTCAAATCAAACATAAAATACGGTTGCTCAAGAGATATCAGTCAGAAAGATATTGAATTGGCTGCAAAACAGGCTTATGCACATGAGTTTATCGTTTCCCTACCAAATGGTTATGAAACTATTGTTAATGATGATCTTCTTAGTAAAGGGCAAAAGCAGCGCATTGCCCTGGCAAGAGCCATTATCAGAGACCCTGCAATTTTAGTTCTTGATGAAGCTACCAGTGCTCTGGATTCGGAAAGTGAATACTACATCAAGGTAAAGATTTTCACCACCAAAATTCATTAGTAAAATGCAAAGAAACTTTATCTCACAAGATTTCAAGTATCTTCATAGTGCTTGACATAAGTTTTTCCTCCTCAGTGTACCCTCCATTCTTTTAAGAGTGACCCGAGAAGAAAAAAGACCATCATAATTGTTGCACACCGGTTGTCCACAGTTAGAGCTGCTGACAAAATCCTGGTAATGGACAGTGGACAAGTAGTTGAGGTAAGACCTTATGTTTTCTCTATATATTGAGTCAGGGGTATTACCGGGGGAAAATATTTGCATACTACTCTCTTATCCTTGTTCCGTCATGGACCTTGTGATCCATGATTCGTCTCATCACGTGGTAAAGAAAGAAGGAATTTTTCTGAAATGTTTGTCTTTCGTGATAAATTACGGATCACAAAGTCCATGTGTGAAACCATAAATCGGTTCTGTAACATAAAAAATTTCTTACAAAATGGTATTAATAAACTTATACATTCTATCAGTTACAGAACAGATGAACTTGGTGCAGGTTGGTAACCACACCGAGCTGGTTTGCAAGGATGGACTTTATTCAAGATTGCTAAGAATCCAAGCTAATGATTTGTCTTAGTAAACATCATTTGGGGCCCTTGGCTTCTTCTTCTATAGCAAGGGAACTGAATCAAGATTCTCCCAGCAGCCGGGACGGTGAGGTCTCAGTCTCTTAGAACTTCTCTAGTTCTTCAGAGCTGAAGTCATCTGGTTGTGGAACCCTGTTGGTGA
>JAOWBF010000039.1:14829619-14842025 GCA_028566175.1 Vinca major
CCATAAAGCGCCGGAGGTTGTTGAGAAGCCTGGAGATAATTCGCTCTTAAAGCTGAAAATGTTGTACACTCAAGCCAAGGAGCTTTCTGAGAGTGAAGTAAGGTATGCTTCCTTTTCTTCTAAGGAAAATGATTTCAACTTCCCGTGTTTCCTGTTCAGACTCTTGCAGACAAAGTACGTGTCATAGTACAGTTTTCTGATGTTTTAGCTCCAATTATAAGCAGTGGACGCTATTATCAACCAAAGCTGTAGTAGTATTGGAAACCATTTTGAGGCTCATACTGCTGTTTGTTTTAGGAATGGACCGAATGGTTGGTTTTAGCTGTTTAGGAACATGCACACGTGGTCCTACATATAAGGAGAAAAAAGACAAATAGAATCTTACACGTACAAATATTGTCCCTCATTTTGAGATGGAATTTAAATGATGCAGAGTACATTTATTTAGTCGAGGCGGTCTCATCTTTTCTATATTTTACTTCAAATTAAAATGAACTATATACTTGCTCATATGAATTGTGTGTTTACAAATGATTTTTTTTTTGCTTGGCTGCAGTATCTCCACTCAGTTGCTAAACCAACTGGATGCATTAATTCCTTCTGGACCTCCAGGACAACAGCGAAGAAGGATAGGTATGTCAGTCCTCCTAATAGTGTCATTTGGAAGTAAAGACAGCTTATCAAGTTTTCTCAGCTTATTATCAATTTGTATTACTCTGGAGAGATAATTGATGGGACACTAGCCCTTGGGGGTTAGATGATATAGAGTCAGAAACTGATCATCGGTCTCTGAAAATGGTGAATGAGGTTTAAATTTGAGGGGAAAAAGATATGTTTTTTCCTTGAGCTTACATGGCTCAAGTGCATGCTTTCAGATGCATCCTTTATAAATTTAGCTGATTGGGCACATTGAGAGCTTAAGATGATTTAGTGGTTAAAAAGCAAATTAAAAATTAAAAGTATGTCTTAGTAAGGGAACAAGAATTTTGCTTGGATTCGATGAAATTGAGATCTAAATTAATGTATGGTTTTATGTCGGATTTCTGAATGTTCCTTGATATTACATGTTTGTTCACGCCTTATGGAACTGATCTTTAATATTACAGATGGAAACGAGCAGAAAAAGAAACGCATGAAGGCTGATTCAGATATTACGAGGCTTTCTCCTTCAATGCGAATTCACCTTGATACTTGGGCTAGTCTGAAGGGTGAACAAGTAAGGACCGAGTATTATTTTGGATCCTCTTTTATCTACTTTCTACTTTACTTGGGGGAAGCCTTTTATACTGGAAATAAGATTGTGATTCCTATTTTAAACTTGTTTATCTTTCAGGTTGCAGCTAGAGTCAATCAAGCAGATGACGATAAAGATGAGTGGGTTATTGTCAAAGTGACTCATTTTGACCGAGAAACAAGAGAGTAAGTTCAGTTTCCTCAAACAATCTGCTTCATCTTCTTTCCTGCAGAGATTGGTCTCATGCATGTCTAAGCCTGAATGTTCTCTTGGTAAAACGGAACCAAAACTGCCACTTTATATTTTGCTTTTGAGACGAAGTTCAATATTTCTTACATGGGTTAGTAATATGCAGATTCGAGGTCCTAGATGAGGAGCCAGGAGATGATGAGGAAGGTGGCGGCCAGAGGTAGTCCCAATTTTTTTTTTTTTTTGGGATGAATAACTTCTCTCTATAATTCCTGAACCAAACCATCTTAATCCATCTGGTGAAACTGTTTTCTTTGTTTACTGGTGTTACAGTATGTCTAATCATCTTTATGATTTAACCGCTGCTTTGCTTATTTATTTAGAATGCAAAGTTAAAAAGTGTCGAGACATCTATTTGAGTATAAGATTTAAAGCTGAAATATCTAGAGAAGCATTTTGAGTATTGGACATACACTTAAGTTCTCTTGGAACATGTTAATTCTCCTTGGACCTAGACATATCACATATGACAGCAAAGTTTATACACATAGATCGCTGAAAAACCCTGAGGTTATGCTTCTTTCTTTTCTTTTTCTTTTTTTTGTTAAAATGGTGATTTGTTAAAGTTTATTTGTTTATCCGGGTACTTATATTGAATCATGAAAGATTTCACATCCAAGTCATTCTTAGTCAATCACGAATTCACTATTTTTATCTTGCTTTCAGAAAATACAAGCTGCCAACAACACACATCATTCCTTTCCCGAAACGAAGTGATCTCACTAATGTCCAAGATTTCCCTCCTGGAAAACATGTTCTGGCTGTCTACCCAGGCACCACTGCCCTGTACAAAGCGACTGTAGTTCAAGCTCGTAAGGTAAATAAAACTCTACCATGTTTGTTTTCAATTTCTTCTTACTATAAAGAAATCTGTTTGTAGATAATTTATGACCTGGTTGTTTCTTGGTGCAACTTGCATGGCATCCGATATCCACGACTGTTTCCAATATTTCAGAGAAAAGTTGACGAGTAAGTAGCTCTTCCTTTACACTTCTATTTTCTAATGGGGTTTCTGTCGGTTTTCGTTTATCGTCATGAAGGAAAAGATGACAAATATATCCTCTGCTTTAACCACATAAAGTGCTGGAAAACTATACATTTGTTCTTATTTGAGCTCAGTTCCAATGTTGTTTAGTTTTCCTTCCTCCTTAAATGTTGTTTGTGCTTTGTTCCGACAGTTATGTTCTGGAATTTGATGATGACGAGGAAGATGGATCTTTGCCTCGGCGGGAAGTACCCTTCCACAGAGTGGTTCCTCTTCCGGAAGGGCACCGGCAGTGAATCTAAGTCTGTTCATACTTGTTTATAAATTTCAAGTTAGTGGGCATGAGTTACTTCTATAGGTATGTATTTATCTGTCACCCTAGTTAATTAGCGAACTCCACAGCCACGATGATGTTTCTGTAATTTTTCTTGTATAATAGTGCCTGTTGTTGCCTCTACTTGGATAATGAACCTTCTGATTCAGAATGAGTAAATATTGGTTTTTGTTTATGTATTTTATTGCTCAAGGTAGTATAGAGTAGATAACACTTCTTCTAATATAAAGAAATTGCTAGTACTATAATATTATTGAAGTTAACAGAAAGAAATTGCCATAGAAAAACAACTTTAATTTTATCAGTCAAGAACTACAAGCTTCTTGTACTCATCACCAGAAATTGCAGCTTCCATGACAGCTTCTGGATTCATCTTTCCATTATCATCTTCCAAGAACAAAGTCATCAAATTCTTTGAGAAACCACTAACCAAAGCAACTCCTTGCTGATTTCTTGGTACAGGGGTAGCCCTTGAGTCTCTCAAATTCCAAAACACGATTTCTGGTATACAATTTCCATATCCCCCTTCTCTAAACTTCCTCACTATGACCTGATAATCAGTTTCCCAACGGTTCGTGGAGGCCTGATCAAACTCCATATCACTAAAAACAAACAGTTTCTTGATCATCTGGTCCTCTTTCAACTTCCCCCTAACAGCAACATCCAGAATCAGATCAAACACTCTCTGGAAATTAGTGTTCATTCCCCATTCCATATGCCTCACAAAATCAGTTTTTGATCTCAAATCCTCTCCTTGAACCATCTGAAGCTTTGGGTTTGCACTGAAAGTTATAAGCTTCCCTTTCCATGGCTCCACACTCAATTCAGAAACTAGCACCCCCAAAGCAACAGAGACCTCCATTGGTATCCCTGACATACTGCCCGAGACATCACAGATTGCAAGGCAGTTTTCCAATTTCCCTCGTTTCATCATGTCCTGAACCATTCTCTCCCATTGTAGCTCGGCAACCTGACCGTCATCTCCATCACCCAATGCCTTAATAATCTCATGAGGCAACAATGCCCCGGCTGCAATTTTTGCTTTCCCGGACTTAACTCTGGCCAAATACTCCTCAAACCTTTCCTTATCATGCTTTAGAAACTTTTCTTTATAGTTCTTCATGGCTACAGATGCTACTCTGTTATAAGGAATCGATCCCCAAGCATTAGCTCCAATATAAACCTCAGGCAACTCCAAAGCCTTCCTCAATGGCACTAAAACATGCTTTCTTAACCTATCCCTCACGCGATAAGCATAATGAGCATCCAAAATATCTTGGTATTCAGGATATGATTCTTTCGGAAACACCTTTCTTGCAATGCTTTCGCACAAGAGGGTCGATCTATCGAAGGATGAATCTATTGATGGACACCATTTTGCAGCCAGGCTAACCTTGTAAGGATCCCCAGAATTCAAGAATTCCATATCTTTTCTCAAATAATCTGCGAACAAATCAGAGACACGTTCGAATAAGAATCTATAATCCGGGTCCCTCTTATATCTTTTGACAGCCTTTTTCGCCATAGCAATCTTCTTCTCCTCTCTTGATTTGCTAGCTTTTTCTTTCTCCAACTTCCCATTCTGTAAATCATTCAAAGCCCTAATTTCTCTCTGCCCCTGACCCATTCGCCTTCCTCTTCCCCTTCCCCTGAATGACATATGACCGCCCCTTCCCCTGAATGACATATGACCGCGCCCCCCAATTCTGAATCTTTTATGCCCTTTTTTCATCCGCTCTTCTTTTGCTATTTTTCTCACATCAGAACCCTCGAGAAGCCGGTAAAGAATCTCGGGTAAATCTTTAAAATACCCAAAATCCGCCATGGAAGCAACATTACAAGCTAACGTTTTAGGGTGATTCTGGTGAAGCCAAAGGGCAGAAGTATAATAACCTTCTTTATCAGATTTCCCAGTACCACGAACTCCTCTTAGATTACAAACAAGTTTAAGGGCGGTCAAGGAATCAGAATCCCAAGCCTGTTCTAAGCGTTTAATCAGACTTTCAGCTGGGGTATCAGGAACTACATGGAAGAAGAAATCTAAACAGGGGTTTCCACTAGAAAGAAAAGTGGCCGAACAATTTTCTGTATATCCCATCATTGGATTATTTGGGGCGGCGGCTGCGGCGGAAGAATTGAATTTTGATACCATTAAATCCATGAAAGGATCCTTAATGGTTGAAGCTTTTTCGGAGGAGCGAGATGTTTTTTGGTAGATCTCTGGTGGGCCCAGAAGGGAAGATTTTGGAGCAGCCATTGTTGTTGTGGGAAGAAAAGAGAAATAGAGTAATGATAGGATTGTTTGATCGGAAGTAAAGAAGATGGTGATGAATTTATAGTAAAAGGGACTCTGCTAGTGATCTTGATTTCCTTGGGGATTACGATTCTTGGGGAGGAAGGCATTAGGGTGTCATGGTCATTGGAGGTTTACCTTAAAAAAAATTAAAACAATTAAGGTTTATGGTCGGCGGTTGACCAGATGGATGGAGTACACTTCGACAATGATGAACGGTGGAGATTACCTGGTATCTAACAAAGTCGATGCTTGTGAGGAATGGTGATGCTTAAGGCCATGTCTTTTCTGTATGTGTGGAATATTTTTTTAACTGTTAAATTAAATTATTAAAATAATTATTTTTCAGTTTTAGTTATATCTAATTATTCAATAGTGAAAATTTTGTTACACATGTACGAAAAAAATATGAGCTCTGCTTGAATTGTGTTTGATTTAGGTTTAATCTGATTTAAAACTCAAATTCATACCCAAAATAACTTTAAATTGAGTTTGCGAATGAGACTAAAGTATTAAATCATCTTGAATCTGATTTGAGTTTGAGATTGAGATTGAGATCAAAATCGCAAATTTAAACTCAAACTCAATCTAATCACACTTAAGATTAGGAAAAAAGGGATTAAGTTAACAAAAGCGGAACTCAAAATGCAAATCCAATATCCGTACTACGGGAAAAATTTAATATATATTTTTTTATCATTTTGGCAGCATGGCTGAGTGGTAAGGCGGGGGACTGCAAATCCTTTTTTCCTAGTTCAAATTCAAGTGTTACTTGATCAACACAACAAAAGACTCGAAGTTCTCATGATGTAAATTAATGTTTACATTGTACTTATCTTGGCCCATATTTTATCTTATATATTGAAAGTGTTTTGTGTTTTAATTTTTACATTTCAATAATGTTATGATTTATTTCTAATTTCTATATAGGTAAAAAATGTAGATTTATTAACGATTTAGATAAAAAATGATTAAAAAGAACAATAACTCTTCATAACTGAAGTATTGTTCATTGATTCATTCACGAGAGACATAACTCTTCTATTTATTAGTTCATTTCTTCCAACACAAAAAACAATTGAATTTTTCATTTTTCTTAATTTATTTCTTTCGATTTCGAGTATCAGAAGTGCAAAATTCCTAAGATAATGAATGAAAGTTGTTTTCTATGGCAAAATTCCTTTCCGTTCACTAACCAGTAACTATACTACTAGCATTTAGCCAAAATCCAGGAATACGTTGGCAATGTCAAATGAAGAGGGACCTAATTGACAAATACAGAAAGTTCATGGGTACTAAAATGGGAGAAGATTGAAAATTTGTGATAAAATTTAGGCAAACTTACTATTGGCTCCACGCCTCCAGTGCGGGATGAAGTAAATTACGCACGTGTAGAACTTTCATCGTCCGTTTAATTAAACTTTTTACTATTAAAATCGATGTAAAATGTACCCCTGATCCGTTTTACCTCGCAGAACACATATTATAAGCCTCAGAACACGGTTCAGAGGCGTTCTATATATATATATTAAAATAACTGTTCCGCATAGGAGTCCGGACTGTATGTCTTCGTTGATGAGGTCCAACGTGTAATGATTATGGAAGCACCCTCCCGAAAAAATTGTATTTTAAACTTGATATAAAATCGACTTCATACTTTTTCCATATGATTTTTGTAATAATAAATAAGATATTTTTACAACTATAACATAAGCGTGAGTTTAAAATCAATATGTCACGTTTAAAATACAATTTGTTTGCCTTTATTGTCTATGACAGGCCATTGAGATGGGGAGAGGTGGGTCTGAAAATGAACCATTGATTAAAGCAGCAGAAACCCAAGCATTTGCAGCTTCTGAATAGTGCACTCCATCCCAACTGATCACTCCAGCAGGCTTTGCACAAGAACCACCATATACTTCACTTCCATTTACATTTCCTTTTTGCCCACACCATACATCTTTCCCATTTTCATGTATCCCACAACAGATTCTCATGGGCCCCTCAAATCCTGTACATATCAATGTTACTTTAGTACTGAATTCAACACGTACTAATATATTATCTCCTACGCTTAAATATTAAATAGGTGAATAGTTACATAAACTTTAATCGGACAGACTCAAAAACTATTTTTATTTATATGTATAGTATCATTCTTCTTTCATTCAACGTCCAGAGTATTTATGTTCACCAATCCTAAAGGAAAATTATATTTGGGTTTTCTTTAAAAAATTATTAATAACGTGGCGGGTGTCACGATCACGAGTCAGAAATACCGTGCCGACTGCGGTAGATTCCCTTGATTATTTGGTTTTGTTTAAACATTGGTGATAAGTTGAAATATGTACCTTGCTCCTCTGCATTGCTGATTAGTTCATACTTTGCACTGTACATATCTACATATGTCAAAGCAGCTTCTGAAAGCTCATCTTTAAGCTTTGCTATTGCATCCTTGAGCTGTTTATTGAACTCCATAGCTACATCATTCTGGCTTTTGATGCAGCCTTGCTCGTCCAGAGTCTCCGCGGGTGGATTCATTCTGATCCTGCTCAAGGGCAAGCAACCGATTGGACCCGTGTTGTGTATCCACAAAAATCTTGCTCCTTTTCCATAGATATCCTGTCACATATTGCTTGAAACATTGGCTATCACGATAAAATAAATAGTCTAAAAGTCGAGTATCTGACTTCAAGGGGTGGTATACTTGTAACTTACTCGGACTTGTGCTACAATCTGGCTTATTAAAACAGGTATAGTAGCTTGAATCTCTTCTGTGGTCTTTTGAAGAATACCAGAAATATCATTTTGGCCTATATCAAATGTGTAAAGAGACTTGGAGAAATCCTCTGGTCTAGGAAGCCTATTTTTATCTGGAAAAAAAATCCCGATCTTCATATTGATCTTGCTAGTAACAATTTATTAATTAGTTGAGGATCGTGAAATAGTAAAGAATATTACCTTGATTGTAAAAATAGCTCGATCGATCTTTGAACTGCGTAAAATGTTCGACTTGAATATCCAAAGGGAAAGGGCTTACACCACCCTGAAACCATGAACTATTAGGCCTCCTAATTGTAGCCCCTCCTGTTGCGAAATTCGCCCCGTGCTGGAAATTTGTTCCTACTGAATCCAAGTATGCACTCAAATATGGCAGCCCCAGGTGATGAGCTTCATTAGTCAGAATCAAACATTAAAAAAAAACAAACAAACATTTCTAAGGATCATTTTGTAATGAAATGACTCTTTTTATCTTACCAAGAAAATCTATAATAAGACGGCCATCGGATCCTCTTCCAGCAGGCCTACCAAAGTATGTTTCGCCACAGGGTGTTGCCATGGGATAGTAGGCAGCGGCTATTCCTCCGGTATCCGAATTCGAATCGCCAAAATTATATATAGCAGGAAAATCACAGGATGGTAAATCCATCACAGTAATGCATTCTGCTAGAAAAACACTGTAAAATAGAATTCCAAAGAATGCAACTACAAACAACTCCTCCATACTATGATATGCTTGTGTTCTAGCTAATAATAAGTACATAGGACAACTCAAGAGCCAAGATGGGCATTTATATTTATAGAGGTTCACTACACATTCCCCTATAGTAGTCCGTGATTTTATTTTATTTACTTTATTTTTTGATGAATTATCCTCGAAAAATTCATTTATATATCCAAAACTTACGGAGATTAATTAAACTGAAAATAAAGTGAAATTGAAAATACTCGCGACAAATACATGTCCAATGATTTGGGCAATACTTAGTTACTCATTGCCAGCCTTATTTTCGTCAAACAAAAAACTAATCCGTAAGAGAAACAAAACGAAATTATCGTTCCATAAAAAACGAAATTATCTTTAATTGAAAATTTTCTGGTAATTGTAAAAGAAAATATTTACAACATTTTGTCAAATATTTGCTAATAATTGTGTTACATGATTATGTTACGTTTCAATTTATAGGGTCTATTTAAATAATATTCTGATTTTAAAATGAAACGTCTTAAATTTATTTAAAATTTTGTATCCGTTTGAACACTATTCGACTATAACCTCTATCCATATAATTACTGATAGCAACTTGTTTCTAATGGCCATATTGCAATGGGTATTATATGGAGAATCATGTGCATTCTACCAACCGGCGGCTATTGACAAATAAGTAAACATAATACTCCTTCACTCATCTGTTACTGGATGTTTATATTTTTTAAGCGGATATTCATTTTTTAACGTCTCAAATTAAATATTTATTTTCTTATTTAAAATGGATACAAAATTGAACATTCAATTTAGATAGAAAAATACAAAACTACTTTAATTATTTTCCTCATGAAGCTAGTGTTACTGACTTAAAGTCTTCCAGAGTTGTGTAAATATTGGATAATCCAAGTCTAGTCCAACATTACACTATTCCATCTGCAAGTTCGAAATTCTTCTCAAGTAAGAGTTAGATACTGTGCGGGACGGGATATTTGTTCGCATTTGAGGGTCTCATTTAAAATAGCTATTCAAAACGGGATAACACGTGCAGATAAATATCTCGTCCTGCACCATCCACTGGCCTCAAGTAGTGCTTGTATTGTAGGCAATATCGATTGATGTGTCTATATGTGGAAGACTGAACTAATCATATCCACTAAACGTGATTAGTGGAACAATATGTGTTTTAAGTGGTAATTAACCATTATGGATTAGTGGCTCACTATGAGTGTTCACTTAAGCAGAGAACTAGTGCTGTTGTGTTAAGGTAGGTGTGGATTAACACTAACAACAACTTTGGACCAATTTTCTTTGCTAATTTCTGTTTAGGAATCATGTAAACATAAGTTAAGATTACATATATATTTGATTAAGCTTTATTGCAAGCACGAAAGATTGGAATTGGAGGGTTGGATAAGGACCCATTAAGAATGTGATTAGCAATCCAATGGTTTGCAGCTTCAGAGAAGTGAACTCCATCCCAGCTAACATGGACAGAAGGGGTGGCGCAGGTGCCTCCGAACACTTCAGTACCGTTTATAATATCTTTTTGCCCGCACCAGACGTGAATATTATCCTCATGCCGTCCACAGCAGATTTTAAGGGGATCCATGAATCCTGCCCCAAAAAGAACAGCATAATCTCTGTTTAAATCATGGGTAGTCAAAAACTCTTATTAACTATTTTTTGTAGCCAATATTCGAAATCTTACTTCAAGTGGCAATGATATATAATAATAAAACTACAAAAGTTCATGCTGATTATGAAGATTTTGTTACCTTCTTGATTGGTGTTGCTGATTAATCTATATTTGGCTGCATAGACATCAACATAGGTGAGTGCAGCCTGCGGTAGTTCTACTCTTAGTCTTCTTACTCTGTCCTTTAGCTGTCTGTTGAACTCTATAGCCATTTCATTATGGCCATTGATGCAACCATACTGATCAAGAAAGTCAGGTTTTGAACTTCTTAGGTATAAAGTAACTACTGGCAAGCAACCAATTGGACCCGAATTGTGTATCCAAAACGTCCTCGCACCTTGTTGGTATAGATGCTGTCAAAACATATTCTATCTAATTTCAGCCATCATAAACATAACATATATTGATCATAAAACAAAGAATTAATATGGAGTAGCAGAAAACAGTCGAGTGTTTGACTCGTAATTTAAAAGACTGGGACTACTTACAGTAACGGCCCAGGCAAACTTATCCACGATATCAGGTAAGGCTGCACGCAATTGTGCTTCACCCAGATTGCGAAAACCAGAAGTGAGGTCAATCTGGCCTATATCAAGAACGTAAAGGGCCCTTGCGAAGTCCTCGGGCCTTGGTAGTCTAGCTCTATCAGCAACATCTTGGGCTACAGAAATCATAAAGATACAAACACACACCCAAAAGGAGCAACCATTAAAATTAGCATATCAAGATTGTAGTTAATGTTCATGACTAGTTAAATTTACCTTGATTGTAAAGTTCATGAGTTCGAGCTTTGAACTGATCAAAATGCCATGTCTGAATATCCAAAGAAAATGGACTAATACCATTCTCAAATATGGTCTCATTTTGCCTCCTTATAGTTGATCCTCCTGTGGCAAAAATGGCACCATGACTATAGTTTGTCCCAATTGAATCAAGATAAGCACTGACATGGGGTAAATCCAAATGCTCCGCTGCACAACCAAAACAGCGCTGAATTAGCAAATTGTACATGTCCTCATGTAAAGAAGGTTAACACATTTAGCTGCAACACTCCCCACTCATAAACGAATATGTATGTGCAATTTATTATAAATGCATTACCAATGAAGTCTATAATAAGGCGGCCATCAGAGTTTCTTCCAGAAGGTTTTCGAAAGAAAGTTTCTCCATATGGTCTAGGAATTGGTAAGAATGCAGCTGATATACCACCTGTATCGGAGTTGGAATCACCAAAGTTATAGATTGCTGGAAAATCACAAGGTGGAAAGGGCCCTCTTAGTGGTTCAGCTCCAATGCACAAGGCTAATGAGAGTATAAAACCAGCAAAAATCACTCTGGAATAGTTCATTTTGCTCCTAGTTTCCAGTAAGAAAGACTAACGCTACTGTTATAGAAATGCCAAATTTAATAAGCACAGAAGATTAAGATTCAAGATAGAGCCAAAAAGGCAAAAGAAAAGAAGGTAACTTCCATGCCTACCATGTGTTTGTGAAATTGATAAAGTGAAAGCTTCTGAGGCAGCTTTCCTCTCTGCAGACACTGTAACCCATTACTGCCCAGCTTTTCAGGGAAAAAAGCAGAACAGACATAAAGGAGAAGTTTTATGGTATTGTCTTTAGATCACTCTTTTGATCCCTATAAGCTGCTGATGATCAAGAGAGTATAACAGAAACCAAGCTTGGTTTCCATGGATTGGTGTTTGGTGAAGAGTTTGAAGTTGGGCAGGGGTTTTGTTCTAGAGGACCATGGCTAAAGTTATTGGTTTTGGTTGTTGAGTTGTTGATAGACATTTTTGTCATTACCGGAAAATAAAAAAGTCTATCAACGAACTCAAAGTAAGGACTAAAGTACATCAGTTTCAATTAATTAATTTTTTCTTATTTTATTTTGGACAAGTAAAATTTGTTCGAGTGATACATTTGAACGGGTATGTGAATTCCAAACGAATTATATTGTCTTGTATGTCGTATATATTGGTTAATTGATGATGGTTTACAATATTTTCTTTAACAAGAAGTAGTTACCCTTGGATTAGGTATTGAGATGCACGTGTTTCTACCCCAAAAAAAAGAGACGAAGTCAATTAAACTTGCCATAACTCGTAGGCATCTTACCAACTTTAAGA
>JAOWBF010000039.1:14953761-14964525 GCA_028566175.1 Vinca major
ATGCATGGCTTACTCAAGGAGTGCCAACGCCATGGTGAAATTATGGTTTCTGAAGGAATATTGACACTCAAAGACATTGAGGATGCTAAATCTAAAAAAGATAATGGCCAAATAGTAAGCATCGGCTTACCAGCTTACTGCGTGCTTCAATCAGTTTTGCGCTCTGTCAAAGCCAATTCTGCTGGTTTATTGACTAGTAAGTGCAAATTATTTCCGTTAAGGAGTTTTATTCCTATCAAACTGTTATTTAGGTTTCATCAAAGAAATTGTTTATAGAGAATTTTTTCCATCACTGCAGATGATAATTTAGAAATAACTACAGCAAATCGGCCTAAAGATGCTTTCTTTGATTGGTTTCTTAATCCAATGTTGATCCTGAAAGAGCAGATCAAAGCTGAAAACTTGTCTGATGCTGAAGAGGAGTACCTTGGGAAGTTAGTTCTCCTAAGTGGTGACCCAGAGAGGTTAAAAAAGTCAAACATCGGCTCACCACCCGAGTCTGAGCTAAGACGTGCTGAACTTGATGCATTAGCTCGAAGGTAATTGAGAAACATTTTTCCAAAAATTCTTACATTTGTTTTAAATTCTTCCTGATTTTGGTGGTTAATTCTTTCTTTTTGTCCTTAAAAGACTTCGAGGGATCACCAAGTCCGTATCAAGATATCCAACATTTAGGCGACGATTTGATACTAGTATGAAAATTATCTTGGAAGAACTTGCCAAGAAGAATGATGACAATGGTAGCAGCACCAGAAATGAACCTCAAACAGTTCCTCGTTCACGAAGTATGTTTGTCCGGTTATTTAGCCAAAAATCTTTTAACTATAAAGGAAGTAATGATAGATCTTATCACAAGGCTCAATCAGGTTTCAACAAAGATATTGAAATTGGATAAAATTTGTTAGATAGATGGTCACAAGAATGCTTGTTTGTATTTTATTGATTTTGAACCTCAGAACATAATTTTTATTTATTTTTATATATGTGTATATTTTTATTGTAGAAGCAGATAGATTATAGATTGTGTATTTTCCTCCCTTTTTTTGTTGGCTATAAAGTCAGTTTGAGAACTTGTATAGGTAGGGGTTGGTACATCTGTGATCTGTCCTATGTAACATTTGTATTCTCTTCACCAAAACAGCAGAGCAGCCTATGTTCTAATTTTAAGTTGATAACAATACTTGAATTGTATTTATGTATTATTCACTTCAATACGTGCCTCAGCAACCTGTCTAAAAATGCTTGCATAATGTGTTGCGTCAACTGCACTAGCTATTTGACTGATGGGGCTTCTTAACAAGGTTGACATTTCATCTTACTTGCCATTTTATGTTTTATGGCATTCTATTTCTAATTGTTCGTGAATGTTTACTGTTGGAAATTGGCAATTTGAGGAACCGAACAAAATAATATACAATATAACCATTAACTAAACACTCTTTAACAATATTACAATGGAAAGGTAATAATGAAGATTTTACAGATATAGGAAAAGTAATATGAATTACAGAGTTCTCAAGACTTGGTTCTTTTGCAAGCTAAAATGACATTCAATGGCAGCAAGATTGTCTAGAAATTCTAGTTGTCGAATGGCTACATTATATTGGGAAAATTATCGGAGGGGATGGAGAGGAAACGAGATGAAATGATGATAAGGGGAAAGAAACTGATTTCTATTCCTGCTTTCTGGCGTCCTTAAGCTGTCCTCTCTTCCGAATCTTAAGGCAGAAACCGAGTCTCCAAGTATCAACAATTGACTCGGGTAGAGAAGATGCCAAAGCCCACATAACGGAATGGGGCCAGTACGGTGTGCAGCGCGGTTCATAGCCAATCCAGCGCAGACCAGCCCGAGCATAGCCATCTGTTGATGGAACAAAGAAGGATGACCTTTTGATTGACGCCATCTTAGTTGCTACATATAATGGTACCTGTATTCGGATGCAAAATGGAAAACTTAGAAAAAAGAACCAAGGATTACTGGAATATAGTGTCGCGATAGAACCAGAGAGATTTCTGAGCATCCAAGATTACTTGATTTCAACTCATTTTTCAGACTAATCTTCTTCTTCATATGTTCTTATGGTAATCTTTCAGATTGAATCATAGATCCATTTAAAAGAAAGAAAATTCCTATAATGGTAGTCGCGTGAGGTTTCCATGCACGTAAACTGCCTATGACAACTACTAACGCCAAAACCATAATACTATCAATAAGCTAAGAGATTGAAATGTAGCATCAAAAGAACAATTTGCATGACTAAGCAGCTCAGAGCTTGAATATGACAAGTAGAGAACTAGAGGAAAACAATCCAACTTAGAAGCAAACATCTTTTGCATAGACGGTCTAAGCATTTCTTGGATTCAGATGGACTTTTCTCCAGCTTTAAACAAAGAAGATCATAATACCCAAAAAAAAAAAAAGGATCTAGAATACACACCTGACACTGCACATCGATCCCGCTGTTCTTGTATTCAACATAGAGGCATCTAGAGAACTGGTCAATATATCTGGAAGGGAAAAACAAAACATCAATCTCATTAACTACTATCAAATTGTACTAAAACTAATTTTTCGGTACTTTCTACCAGATATCATCATCATCATCTTTGCAAAGCACAATAATATCAGATTTACAGCGGGGTTCATGATTCAACTCAAGAAAGTTACCCCCTCCGTCCCAAAGTACTATTCATTTCGTGAATTTAGGACAGCATTTATTCAATTTCTTCCAACTGTCCCTTAACATTTATTAATTCAAGAAACATAACAATATTATATTCAACCTCAACTATCGTTTTATTAGTCTGTGTGAAAGTTGATTTTGGGACAACTAATTTTGGGACGGAGGGAGCTGCTAATCAATATAAGCATATAATACTACTACATGTTACTTTTGGTATACCTATTAGAACCCCATTCATCAAGAAGCTAATCCATTACTAATATAAACATATTTCCAGCTCAATACCTCAGTTTAATTTAGTATTTGGACCTTATGCAGATAAAAAAGTTTCAAACTTTATGACTCGAACGCCTCCTTTGCATTGATCCAAAAGCAAAAGAACAATAAGAAATAATTACTCAAAGAACAAAAATGAATAAGAATTGGCTAATGCTTACGCTTTTGAGGCGGCATAGACAGCATAGAGAGGATCTGAAGGGATGACAATGGCAGCACCAGAACCAATATTAACAATAGCCCCTCTTTTCCTCTGAACCATTCCTGGCAACACAGCTTGAGTAACCTTAGTAGTTCCTTCAACATTAACTTTAATCAAATCAGCCAACAATTTCTCATCAACTTCATGGAAAAATCTAGCATAAGGATAAGAAACCCCAACATTATTAATCAAAATCCCAACTTCTAATCCATCAATACTTTCTTTAATTCTCTCAATTCCTTCATTTAATTCCCCAGAAAAGTCCACAACCACAGTCTTGATCTGAGTCTGGCCATATTTAGCCTTAATTGAATCAGAAACATCCTTGAGTTTATCAGGATTCCTACCCACAAGTACTAAATTCAGCCCTATTTGAGCTAATTGGAAAGCAAATGCCTTTCCAATTCCATCAGTTGGTCCTGTAACCAATGCCCATGATCCATATTTCTTGAGATTCTTGGCAGGTCTGAGGAAATTAACATAAACCCATTTCAGTAAAGATACTAATAAGAGAAGGGATTTCAAAGAACCTAAACCCAGTAACAAAAGTAACCAGATTGGCTGAGATTTCAGTTGTTGAACTTGATGGAACAGACAAGACTCCATTTTTAGTCCCAAAAAAATGTAGTCCAGAGAGGAGAAAACAATGAAAGAGGTGATGGGATCTGGAAATGGTTTAGTCAAAGAACCCAGGCAGGAATGGTTGGACATTTATAGAGATGTTTATTGGACAATTTGTTAGGAGTAGATGAACTGTAATGTGCTTTGGTTTTGCTTCCCCATGCACTCTTTGTTACCCTTCGGTTACCTGTCTACCCATACTGTCAAACGGGTCAATCCTGCTCGATCCACCCCGCCCCGCGGCTAGTCTCAACGATTGAATTTTATTTTGCAAATACAGAACAAATCATGTTCCGCACTCTAGGCGGGGCTGAAATTTCCCTCGCATAACATGTACAATTCATGTCAATTAGAATCAACATGAATGCACCAACTCATTTCTTTCTCTTACTATTGGGCCAAGAAGAATTAATCCATAAGGGCCTAACAAGAGGAAACATATTGGGCCAATTGAATCTAGTAAACTCGGTCAAATCCAACTAGTCAACTAACTAACTTCAAGTATCACACTTCCCGCGCCCACGTGTCCTATATAACCGCCGTTTTTGCCTTGTAACAGAATCAACAATTTTATATTGAGGATGGAACAACATATATTAAAAAACAAGTTGATAATACTTTAATAATATTGGGTGGGAAAGTTAGGATTTAAAGATTTTATTTTACCCAATGTTAAAATATAGGGGATAATTGCAATCTCACCCCTATATGCCATCCTTATGATAAAATCAGTTATCTTGTTTATTGTTTCGTACTCTATTTCATAATATAAGTCGTTTGTAACATGCGTTTCTTATATTATTAACGACTTAAATTAGAAAATTGAGAGAATAGATAGTTTAGACGTTATTCTCTTGATACTCAATGTAAGAAAACAGTTATTTAGCTACCAAAAAATTTCAGTCGCTAAAATAGAGACCTGATACTGATCGACCGAAAATCGAAAAAACAGCGGTCATGATTCCGTTGCCCATATCTATCCCTTTGACCAACTCAAATCAATACTTGAACGGACATTATTCCGTCTTTATATATGTCCGTCATTATTTAACGACCGAATAGCGATGAATATGTCCGTCATTATTCAACTGTGTTTTTGTAGTGACTTCTATTGTAATTTTTTTTGCTGAATTATACTTCTATTGTATTTATGTTTTTCTTTTAGTAATTGATAGGACAAATCTATGAAGTTTCATGTTTGATCCGGAGATTTTAAGAGTAGTACAACATTGTCAGTTTGTCACACATGATGTTAATAATTAGCAGAAATATAGAAAATTATAGAGAAATGTTGCAAAATTTGTAAGCCGTGGTGCTTGCCATGCACCAGTACGTTTTGGAAAATTCTAATGAGGTCCATGCGTATCTTTTGGAACAAAACTGGTTATATTACCACACGACGAGGAGAGAGACAATTTTGTAATGATATAACCAATTCTGAAATATGAGGTCTAATGAACTGATCCATCTCAGAATTATCCGTACGTTTTACTACCATATATCCTCCTTTACAACTAAAAAATTCGCAAGTAAAAAAAAAAACTAATGTAGTTGATATCAGTAACCGATTCAGAATTTATGCACGTAAAACTTGAAAAATTTAAAAAAATTAAAGGGTAAAATGCAATTTTATAAAGAATTCTTCAAAAAAAAATGACGTTTCAACAAATATTGGAGGCGGCACCCTCTGAATCCGCCACCGATTGAGATAATATTTTCAATTTAGAAATATGAAACTTAACACTTGTACACAACTCTACTTGAAGATGAGGAGGAAAAAGTGGTTAGAATACCAGGGGCGAGTTAGCTGTCTAAAAACCATCGTTGTTAACATCTGGTAAGGAGTTTGGAACTTTGGATACTTCCAACTTCTGGTTTAAAAAATATATATATTTTTTGAAAAAAACATTTAAATTTTTTTCCTGAGGGTAAAATTTAAAAAAATATTTCCTTTTGACAGTTTGTATATGAAATATAGAGTGTCAATTTAAAAATACACGAGTATTAAAATAAAATTTATAGAAGAAATGAAAAGAAGGAAAATGACGGAAAGCTAAATTAGTTTTATCGGTTTTAAATCTTTTAATATAATATTTAGTATTCAAATAATATATTGCAAATGGAACGATATAATGAGTTTAAACTCTTTATATTCTCTATCCTGTAAACAAAAAAATGGTCGTTTGTTAAAATTTTTAATTAAAAATTATAATTTAACAGACTATTTTAACAAAAACTAACATATTTAACAATTTAATATTTGATGAAATAAAGAACCTAAGACCAGGGACGAAAACAGAGGAGGGGAGGGGACCGTCGCCCTAAGTATAAGAAATTTTATATGTAGTTTAAAATATTTTATCAGTTTCACCCCTCCAAATTTTTTTTATCGTTTTTATATGTAATTCGACATACTCTTACAGTTTCGCCCCCAACGCAAAATTCCTATCTTCGTTCCTGCCTAATACAAAATAGTGACAGAAATTTTTTTCCTCGTCAAAGGATTGTCAAAATTCCGGTATATCTTGTGGGCCCCAGAAGTTTGACAACGACTCTGCTGAGTTGGTTTAAGTTTTTCCTCGCTCAACCCGCCCTCTCACTCTCGCTCTCAGTAAAAACCAGTCTGACAAAAACAACCTCCCTGAGAAGACAACAGCAATCCTCATTTCTCTTTCTCTCTCTACTTTCTCTATCAATAACCGCTCTCTGATTTTGAGACTCCATTTTTTTATTTCCTCTATACAGAAATGGCGACTTTTGAGGCATCCAGTAGTGGTAGTGGTGATAGGAGTTTGCGGCTGAGGAAATGTACGACAGCGACGGAGGTGGTGGTGCCTCGGGAGGTAGGTTTTGTTGATAAGTTTAGGAATGTAACATTGGAATCCGAGCCGAAAGCGAAATTGGCGGTTAAGGAGTCTGCTGGTGGTGGTGGCTCCGACGGGAGTAGCGGTGGTGGTAGTTGTAGCGGTCGACTTCCTCTGCGTCCTTATGCTGTGGATTGTCCGTTCTATATTAGAACGGGTACATGCAAGTTTGGATTGACTTGCAGATACAATCACCCTGTTAAAAGGACTAATCTTGTATCAGAGGTCTTTTTCTTTCCTCTGGATTTAATTTAATTTGTTTTTTTTCCTGTTTGTTGAATTGAAATTAAGATTTATTGATTTTATCTTGAAGGCTGTTAAGGAAAACATGGATGATTGGAGCTCAGTGGATTACGGGAAAATTTTATGCAAGGTATCCATGACTGATTCGATTTTGTTTCATTTCCATTTACTATGTTGCTGTGTGTTACTAACTCTTTAAAAAAGGAATAATTTTGTTTTCTTATTGATCGGAATATGAATTATGAATTATTGCCTTCTGTAGTGCTGAATGTGGGTATAGGAAATAATCTAGATTTGTTGGGCATTAATTTATTACCATTTCAGTGTATTTATACAATGTGGGGGTGGCAGATTAAATAAAGTTCATTTTTTTTGGCAATGATAAGTTGATAAGTTGTTAGTTTGTGGCGAATGTCAAACATCTGCAAAATGGTGGTACTATTATACTCGATGGATGGCTGACAAGGTTTCTTTCTTGCTTTTGGAAATGATGAGCTGAATAAATTGTTGATAAGTTAGTTTGTAACGGAGACTCAAACGTGCGAAGCACGGAAAGAATGTTGCATTCGACTTACAATCAGCCTGTTTTCCTTTTTTGTGGTGATGATAAGCTGCATAAGTAGATAGGTTAGTTTGTGACCAAATGTCAAATATTTATTGCTGATGGAAATGATGATCTGAATAAATTGTTGATAAGTTTGTTTGTAATGGATAGTCAGACGTGCAAAGCACGGCAAGACTATTGCATTCGACTTACAATCGGCAAGTTTTCCTGTTTTGTGGTGATGATAAGCTGCATAAATTGTAGATAAGCCAGTTTGTGACTAAATGTCAACATATGTGCTTACGAGTTAGTTGTGATCGAATGTCGAACACGTGGAGCACGAGAGGAACGATGTAACGGTTGGCAGTCCTCTTGTTTTGTCGTCGTTCTGAATTTCCAATTATGTCTGAAATGCATGCTTTACTAGTCCCATGCTACAGGGATTTTGTATTACATTGTTAACCCTAACCAAAACCTTTTGCTCCTTGGGAAACCATTTCAGGTTTATTGTTCAAGCTGCAGTGTTTTATGACGGCACTTCATTCATTTTACCATAATCCAGTTAGATTAAGATATTGCATTCAACTGACTCGTTGAGTTTGATACTTGCTGTTATGATCTATTTATCATTTTGTCTTTTACAGTGTGAACAGATTTATTACCATCATGGACTATACCACGCAGCCTCATATCTTTTTACTTGTTACCCTTTTTTGCTCTATCTTGATTTCCCTTTTATTGTGATTGTTTATGTGTGGTTCTTGCTGAATTTGTCAAATTGAACTAACTTTGCAACTTTTGCAGTACTATTTAACCCCTGGTGGTTGCAAGTATGGAGATTCATGTAGATATAGTCACCCTGAGGATGGCTCGGAGTTTGCAGTTCCGGAACTTAACTTTATTGGTCTACCTATACGATTGGTAGGTCTGAACCTGGTTCAGAATTCCTGTGATTTTGATGTCAATTTGTCTTAACTTGCATATGGTCATAAGATCACATACTTTTAGTAGGTTTTTTTAGCATTTCCTTCCTTTTATGATCTCTCTCCTGAGTGCCATTTCTTTGCTTTGAACTAGGGAGAGAAAGAGTGTCCATACTACATGCGGCATGGTTCTTGTGGATATGGAGTTCGCTGCGTGTTTCACCATCCTGAAATGCAAATGCCTGTTGGCTGGAATGAGTATCAGGTATGTTATAACAACAAAGAAGAAGAAAAATTACCTTGTTGAACTATGAAGTTTCTTTAACTAGATTCATAGTCTAGTTGGTATGTTCATCATCATTGCTTTTGATATACAAAAGTTAATTGTTATCAAGATAGGGTCTTGATGCACTTATGTGGCGTTGCCTCTCCCCTCTCGTTTTCTATGTCATCTCCTCCTTTAATTTGATTACATTTATTATTCCTTCTTCATTATGAATAACTTTGAAGTTCTAATATTTGTTCTACTGAATTCTGATGCTAAATGGTACATGATTTAATGAAGGCCTCGGATTTTCCCCATCAAAAGAGTAGCCAAGCTTATTTGGCTCCAGGTGCTCGAACAAAGGTGGAGTCGAAAGTCTCTGTGCAAGGCAAAGACTCGCAGGCGGTATGTGGATACTTACTAAAAGACGGGGATTGTCCGTATAAATCAACATGTCAGTTCCACCCCAAGGATTGGGTAAAGGCAGATATATGTGAACTGACTGACAAAGGCCTGCCTTTGAGACCTGTAAGTGCTACATTTTTTTAAACATGTGATGTTAGAGTATTCTTTTCTCTTGACCTGTTGAGATCCCTTGTTAATTGGGTGTGTGAATATTAGTTCATTGCTGTTAAGATTTCAGTTCTGAGAGGCAATATAGTAGACACATAAGATAAATCTGTGATATTTTCACACACTTATAGAGATTAAACGGTTCTTACTTGAGAGTTTTGATGCTATCTTTTTGCAAAATTGTGCAACAATATCCTTCCCCTCGCATCTCATATGCTCATAGGCTACCAAAACAGACCCCCCCCAGCATGTATATAATGATTAAGTGTTTCATATATATTTCACTAGAACTCAAAACCATTGTCTATCACTTGTGCAGGGTAAAACTATCTGCCGGCATTATGAAAGTTTTGGCCTTTGCAAATATGGACGTGCTTGTGCCTATGATCATCCCCTAGATCATTGAATTGGCACCGTGTCCAGTTTGGCCAACTCCAAAGCCTGCTTCCAGCCATGATGCATGATCCGGGACAAACTAGCGTATTGTCTCCCGGTAAGTTGTATATGTAACAACTTGTGGGTAGGGTGGAATTTGTGAGTGATATAGTTATGATTGTCTGCTGCTCCCTTATGTTAACTGTGAAAATACCGTGGAGCAAGCAAACATATTAAAGATTATAACCGTCTTGTAATGGCTATTATAAACAAACTAGTTTACTTATATCTCGTGCTCTTCTTGCCTTGTATATCCTTCGTCTTTCTCGTTTAAAAGAAGACGTGGACTTGTTCATTTTCTCCACATAACTAAATCTAGATACCATTGCTTGCGAAGGCGAAGTAAGGATGTAACTCGGTCACAGTATCGAGCTAACAAGATGAAAAGAAAGCGCGAAAACTTCAGAAGTAAGGCAACTAATAGTTTTGGTCATTTTTTCAGATCAACATAAACCAATTGATTTAGGCACAACATATACATATATAATTTTCATTGGTCTATAAACTCTATTATCAACAGTATAAAAGTCTCTAAACACAAGTACCTTAGAACCAGTAAAAGTTGCAGCCACAAATGGAGAAGGGTACTTCTAAGTAGTAGCCTAGCCCCTTTCTCTAATGTACATTTTGAGATACATACATGGGAGTGAAAGGAAAATAGTTCCTGCCCTCACATTCTTCTTCCTCCTTTAGTTATAACTTATATGCTGGTCTTTTTTTAGCCATTGTACCACCATTGCCATGCCTCTAGGATTCACAGCTTCAAAAGCACCATCAAGGCCTTAGAAGCAACAAAACCATTTCTTCTGCGTATATAGATTAAAGAAATTAGGACAAAGAAATCGAGTTCCCGGTTCCCTTCTCCACCTTAACGACAGAAAAAAGGATTGATCAAAGTCTTCGGATGTGACATTGAACATACCGTGGTTGGAGGGGAATATTGGGGGTCATCGGGCCGGCATGGTTCGGCGTTCATTTGTCCGGGTGGACCTGCATTTCCAGTGGCTTTCTTCTCATCTCTGGCCTTGGCAAATATGACCGTGAATCCATCAGCCGACGCAGGATTGTTCACATCCCACTCGCCAAATTTTGGCAACGGCCGGCCTTTATCTTGCTGCATTTCACAATTCACAC
>JAOWBF010000039.1:14997269-15010831 GCA_028566175.1 Vinca major
ATGTTTCCTTTATTTTAGTAAAATTCATGGGAACCCTAAAATTTGCCTAAAACAACTATATTACTCTTCAACAGTGAAGGGATTAAGTTCAAGAGAACAAGTAGTATCTAAAACCATCAAAGTTGCATATTCTGGACTTTATGTAGAAGCAAACCAAGTATATTGCATATGTAGACGTGTAAGGCCCTGGTTTGCTAACTGGATTTAATGGTTCAAGGATACTTTGACATAAGAATAGGGAACAACCGTTGGCCATTTTCATTGAGGAAGAAAAATCCAGGTTAAATGCTTTTACAATGACTATGCAGTATTTCACAAGAATAACATGCTGAACAGGAAACCTAGCAGTAGTCAGTAATCCTTCTTTTTACTAGTAAGATCAACAAACTAGTATTCAAGAATTTCAGCAAATACACATTAAATTGAAAATGGTAAAGGAAATATGGAGCCAATAAACAGTTCTCAGATCATCTGGTTGTTCAGCATACCTTATTGGCAGGTTCACTCTGTAGTAAGCATTTGTTCACATTTAAAATCTTATCAAAAAAGCCAGGAACATGAAGCCCCAAAGCATAGTTATTGGAGTCAGAGTCATCGGATTTTTCTCCTAGCAACTCTGCAGGTACCCAATTCTTAGGCCCGAAGGAGAACTCCATCTGCATGACCACAACAAGAAAGGGATAAATCAAAGAAAGATGTGACTGACTAACAGACAGATTTACTTATCAAAATAAAAGGTAAAAAAAACTGAAAAGAGGAAAGACCAAAGGACAGATGCAGACCCCTAATGGTTCGATAACTTGTAATATTAAATATAAAAGCTTTCCAGTTGGTACTGAAACAATAAACAATGCACTATCCCAGCAAGCATTTGTATGCACTGGCTGTCTCAAATTCAGAACCAAGGAGCGCCTTGATGAAGTTAAATAAGTGCCTTTTTTCCTTTTTTTCTTTTCTTTTTTGCTAAATAAAGTTAGACAACTGCTGAATAGTGAAACAATTGGCTTGAAAATTGAATATCCATTATTCCTCTCTACGTCTCTATTTTTTTCTTCTCTTTGTACTTTTTTCCGTATATTCCAACTGATTCTACAATTCCTATCCAATAAGACAAAGACCTCGGAATTTCTCAGATGAGTACTTAGCGCATTCATCTAGAACCAGTCAAAAGAATAAGCTGGAATTCAATAGGCTAAGATGTTTCCCTTATTCAACAAAGATGCTGTAAATATTATAGTTTTTAGATGATTAGCGTAGTTTGAAAGTAAATACTTTAGTTTTAAAGTAACATGGTCTCCTTTACATCTGCCTAATTACACAACTAGGGAGTAAGAAGTCTGCAACACTCTGCAATATTAGAAATTTCACATGATTAACTAAGGTCAATACATGCTGAAGTGTAATTAAACAGCAGCCAAGATTGTTTAACCATGGTAAATCATTGTACTGACCTTGTTTCTATAATGGTATTGGATATCACAAGAAACAATGGGCTTCATGATGCTACTCAAGTTGAGATCTTTATCAGAAAACTTGCCAACATGCACTATCAATTCACGAACTTGTTGTTCCTTAGACCTGATCTGGGCTTCATACAGCAAATTCTGAGTTTTGCAACCTCCACAATAGCTAGCATACTCACATGGAGCTTCCACAGAGTCCCAGTGAGGCGTTATTGTCTTGATCTTTTTCACCTAAACTCCTCGACAGCAGAATTAATATCATAAGTTCTGTCTAAATCATAGTAAAACCATAAAAATGGGAAAAGAACACCCCAAAAAATACTAATAGCTAATCCGCTAGTTCACCCACAACGTAATAAGACACTCATAAGACCGTAAAATGCCAACAAGGGAATATAATAGGACACTTCAAGAGTCAAGAAGGCTAGCTAATTGGCTTAGCCCTTCCGACTTAGGAATGATAGAACCCAGTTTCGACATCACTGCCCGGATATTAATAAAAAAACATACAAAATAGAAAAGAAGCACTTAAACAACAAAATGTGAGTAAAATATTTCATCAATTACACTTAACACCACTAATTACTCTTCCAAACAAAGTAGCAATTTTCCCATTTTACTGAGACAAAAAAGCAACATTTTTTCCTCACCAAAAAACGGAAAAATAAAATAAAATCAAGCAATAATTATCCACAACCTCAGCATAATTATCTTTTTTTCGAGTAACGCGACCAATAAATCGTTCGCCAGGAAGAACGCGATCACACAATAAGACGAAACCGGTATCAGCAACCTTACAGACGCCTTTGCCTTTGAAAGCTAAGGTTTCACAAACCAGCTCTAAGGTCTGGCCTCGCTTCGGAAAATACGAAGAATTCTTCTCATTCCTATCGCAATTGTTTTCATTATTATTACTATCATATACTTTATCAGATGTTATTGTGGTAATTGTGCTTCTAGGGTTAGGGTATGCTCCATTGTTATCGGATTCTTCAGCCGGAGAAAATGAAGAAGATGGGAGTGAAGCAGAAGTAGATAGTGAAGATGATGGATATTTGATAATTGCTGCTTTTGTGGTGGAGTTATGGAGGTTATGCAGCCATGGACGGCAGTGGAGAAGCCGGAAACCGCCAACAGAAGGCGGCGGTGCCATTTTCTGGTGGCGTTGGAATAAAAAACGGCGGGAGAAGAAGATAGATATGTGTCCATATGGAGCAGGGGATTATCAACCCAGTTTGCTGACAGTGGTATTTTAGTAAAATTGACTTCGTATTGAGGGTAATATCGTGATATCCTTTGGAGTAATTATTTGGGGATTCTACCCTAACCATTCTAATGGTGTTAACCCACATCTCACTCTCAAATATTCGATTCGGTCTCACTTGCAAAAATGAATTTCACTTCTGCAAATGGGGTCAAAGTTGAACTTTTAAGTGTGAGAAATGTGTTATGACCTATTGGAATAGTTCTAAGAGAACATTACTGAATTATGTCATACTAAAAATATGCTAAGCTCTTTTATTTGTATATTATAAACTCTAACTGATAAACACACGTTATAATTAAGAAATTTTACATGAAGTATTAGCCTTGAACAATACTAGAACCTAACTGATATAGCAGACAGCAAATGCTTTTACGAAGTTAGAATGTTAGTTAAAATACGTTTATCTCAGACATGAAATCTTTCGGTTAAGAATTAAACTACTTTCTTGGTCGTAACAAGAAACAAATCGAAATATGTATTGTACTACCTTGATTTCATAATATAAGTTAGTTTAGAAAATATAGCAAAAATTAATAAAACAAAAGATAACAGGTATTTTTTTTAATCAAAATTCCAATATTACTCTCTTAAATAGATTTATTGACATACAAGTACTATTCAAAAAAGTAATATTGATAGTTCGAATAACAAAGCTTTTTACTTAATTTTTGTTTTTTTAATTTTCGCCCTAAGTCCTAAACATAAAGAGGACGAATAAAAGAAAAGTAACCATGGAAAAATCAACAATAAATTAACATAAGCTCCAATGGAATAGAAATAGTCTCGAATTTCAGATGATACTGTGAAAAGAACATCTTAGAGACAAATTCATACAGCTCCACTCCTATGTTTCCAATGCGTACCTTATTATGGCATCAATCTTCTAGAATAACACTAAATGTGTTATTCGAATCCCCAAATCGCTTAAGTTGATAAATGAGTTAAACTAAGTCTAGGCTACGAAATTTGTTCACATCAAATATGAGTCGATCGAAATTTGAATGAAGTGAATGTAAGAGAAACTTGACAGGACCATACTAAAATGTTAAGCACAAACAGTAAGTACTATCCAATCACACAAGCAATATGAAAATCTTAAAAAGTCAAAAACTTCGATTTCTGCCCTTTTGCAGGATTAGGTTTCAGAAATGCTAGATAAATTATTTGTCCCCTAAATCAAGAAATTTATCATGAACTTTAGTCAAGAACTGGTAAAATCCAAAGACCTCTGCTTAACTTGACCCCTCTGATATGGGGTTTCAGAAAGGCTAGACCAGCCTTAATCTCTTCTTCCTCGAGCTCAGATTCAATAAAACCAACCAGATAAAGATCCATATTGCACGGAACGAATTGAGTCAAGAACTCTTGCAATTTGACAAACCATAAATAGTTAGTCACAAAAGGGCAGTCCACTGATAATCTGATCTTAGGAACCATACCATCTTCTCTTGAGCCACTGTTGAAAGATAAACGAGGAATGACTCTGCCGCTATAACTAAACTCCACAATGTTTGGAGCATCAAGTTCCAGCTCCAATAATTCTTCTTCGTCTCTCGAAGATCCTAGAATCAATTCCTCCAGTGTAGGACTTGATATTTTTATTCTTTTCAAGCCGCACGAGCCAGATATTTCCAATTTCCTAAGGTTTTCAAGCTGGTTATTCAGCATAAAATCATGAATGCCTTGGCATTCATAATTTCATAAAGCCCCAAAAATTCAATCGACTGGCAACTTGAAATTAGTTTGTCAAACGTCTCTTTTCCCATACGCGTACTGGAAAGAGAGATTCTTTTGAATTTATGAGGAACCTGCAGCTTCAAACCGAAAAAACCATCATCAAGAGTTGAGCTAAACTTGCAAGAAGTAAGCTCCAAATTTTCCATCATGGGACAACTTGAGAGTAAGGTTTGGAACATCCCTTCATCGAGATCAAAACTACAAAGTTGTAATATTTTGAGTTTACAACAATATATGTTCTGAGGAACCTGCAGCTTCCAAATGGACCTGTTTCTGCCAAAGCCGTAAACGAATAAACGTTGTAGCAATTTTGCTTGTAGAATTATTGGAGGCAAAGGGGTCGAACCAAAATCGCAGTTCCCAATCACCAAAAGTTCTATCATGGGGCAACTTGAAAGTAAGTTGTGATACATCCCTTCATCAAATTCCACAAAGGAAAGTCTTAATCTTTTGAGTTTAGGACAAGATATGCTTCCATAAATCCGTAGCCTACGAACGTGCGACTCCAGGCCAGAGATGTCCAAATCTTCGAGGGATTTAGCTTTTAGAATTGCGCGAGGCAAATGAATTAATGTTCCCAAAAGAATCTTCAAAGATTTCAACATAGGACAACTTGAGATTATATTGTCAAACATCCCTTCCTCAAAATACACTTCGGAAAGAGATAATCTTTCGAGTTTATGACAAGATATCTTTTGACAAGTTCCTAATTTAATATTCAACAAACTTATGCCAGAAATTTCTAAATCCTCTAGCAATTTTGCTTGTAGAATGCTTGGAGGCAAAGTGGTTGATCCGAAATTGCACGAATCAAGCTTCAAGGATTCCATCAAAGGGCAACATGAAATTAACTTGCTAAACATCCCTTCATCAAAAGATATCCAAACAAGAGATAATCTTTTGAGTTTTTGATTAGATATATTTGGACTAACCTTTAACTCCCAAAAGGGCATTCCCCAATCAAATCTGCACCCACCAATGTATAAATCTTCTAAGGAATTTTGTTGCTGAATTATTGAAGGAAACCTTTTCGAACCCCAATTGCAGTTGATTTTGAGCTTCTTGACACTCATTTTTATAGCTAATGCAAGCCATTTATTGAATAACTTCGAGTCGTCGTGAAAAAAACCATAAATCTCCAATTCATCTATGCTTATCTTCTCTTTTTCGTACATTAACAAAGTAGAATTCACATAATTCACGAAACTATTTCCCTTTAATCTGTTGTAGAGATGTCGGTCAAACCGCAAAATTGGCCGTGTCCGCCATGCCCTCAGCCATGCATTGAAGCACTGCAAAAACGTGCTAGCCTTGAGACTGAGAATGTCTTCCATGATACATTCTGGGAAAATTTGAATGTCATCATCAATGCTCTAGATAATGTGAATGCTAGGCTTTATATTGGTCACAGGGGCTTGTATTTCCAAAAGTCACTCTTGGAGTCTGGGGCTTTAGGGGCTAAGTGCAACACTCAGATGGTAATTCCTGATCTAATAGAGAACTATGGTGCTTCGAGGAACCCACCTGCTGAGCAAGCACCCATGTGCACGGTACACTCATTCCCTCACAACATTGACCATTGCTTGACATGGGCACGGTCCGAATTTGAGGTTTTGCTTGAGAATACTCCTGAAGTAAATTCATATTTGAGCAATTCTAGTGAATATCTGTCTTCAATGAAAAGTGCTGGCGATGCACAAGCTGGGGATAATCTAGAACATGTTCATGAATGTGTTGACAAGGATAGATGTGAAACGTTCCAGGATTGTATAACTTGGGCTCGTTTGAGGTTTGAGGACTACTTTGCGAGTCGTGTGAATCAATTGACTTACGCCTTAACTGAAGATGCAATTACTAGTATTGGGGCACCATTCTGGTCTGCCCCAAAGCGTTTTCCCCATCCTTTTCAGTTCTCTACGGTTGACCCCAGTCACCTTCAGAGTATTATGGCTGCATCCATATTACGAGCAGAGACATTTGGGATCCCTATTCCAATCTGGGTTCAAACTTCCCAAAAGTTAGTTGATGCCATTGACGTAGTGATTGTCTCTGATTTCCAACCAAAGAAAGATGCGAAAATTGTCACAAAAGAGAAGGCTACTAGTACCTTGAATGCATCCAGTGATAATGTAGCTGTCATCAATCCGTTGGCGAAGATGTTGGGAATTTGCCGAGGCAAGTTGCCAAGTGGAAACAAAATGAACCCCATTCAATTTGAAAAGGATGATGATACCAACTACCATATGGACATGATTGTTGGACTTGCCAACATGAAGGCCAGAAACTACGGCATTCCTGAAGTTGATAAACTCAAGGCTAAATTCATTACTGGTAGGATCATTCCTACAATTGCTACTTCAACTGCGTTGGAAACTTTAAAAGGAATCCAAGCATTGGCAGAAATTTGTCCTAAATTTTTTGTTTGGCAACAAAATTTAACTGATTATGGGTACATGTGCTTGCTTAAATGCCTTTTGATAGGAGATGATTACACGCAACTCATGATCATGAAGGAGAATAGGACTGGTGTTGGTATCTATTGGGAAAAATGAGTGAATGTGGTAATCTTAACCAATCCAAAATTGAATAAATAGGTGATCCGAGGTTATGGAAGATGGGAGAAAGTACTGAAACTTCTATCAATTTTGTTAGCACCTGAGGATACGAAGGAAGGACAGAGCAGAGTCGGAACCGTTGTTATTCTACATAGGAGATTGGTGAAAAGGAAGAAAAACGCTCGAATGCAATGGCTTATACCTTGGATCAATATGTCTAAAGTAGATGTTATTGAGAAAAATAATGATTTCATGAGCGGAAATTATTTTAAATCATCAAGTCTTGAGGACAAGACTTATTTCAACGAGGGAAAAATGTCAGATCCTGCAAAAGAATGAGGAAGAGTTCATGGTTTCAGTTGGAGGGAAAATCAGTTTAAGATGATTTGGGGATTAGAGCAAATGCAATCTGACTGCTCTAAGTACCAAAACGGTACAATATCCCAAATTGGCTGCGACCCTATCCCTATCCTTGTAATTTATTTTTCCCATCTGTTCAATCTTGAACTCTATTCTTTTCCCCATTTCTGGTTTTAATCCGAAATCATCATTGATTTTCAGGAGATGAAGTCAAGCATTGCAACAATGGAGTTTCAGTCTTGCAGTTGGCTATCTAAATCCATCCATATTCTGATAACTCTTCTCGGTTGTTGATTAGCTATGTTGCCTTGCCATCTCAGATTGATGTTCTCACTGGTCTGAAGTAGAGATTACAGCTAGTTAGAGTTTGCTTCCTATTTTCACTACTTAGCTACTATTTCAGTTAGTTTGTTAATAACTATAGTTAGTATCTTAATGGAATTATCAGTGTTATTCAGTGGATGAATTATCAGTTAGTTGGCTCTTCATTTCTCTTTTCTTAAAGCTTACTGAAAGTTGTCAATTTTAGTACTTAACTTGAAGTAGTAGCGGCTTAATAGTTCTGTAATCCCTTGAGACAGTTTACTCATTCAATATATCTATAATTATTATAATTATCTATTTTCTTGTGATTGGGACTTAGGCCGACTAGATTTGCTTATTATTGCCATGTGTTTGAGAGGGAAGTTTAGTGATATCTGTTGGGATATTACATAGAAAGGGAGAAAAAGGAAAGGGGCGACAATGGTGCGATGTCGATGATGTAAGATTGTGGCGGTGGTAGGATTATATAAACAAGAAGGAAATATTTAATAACAAAACGAAATATAGATTGTAATACAGATCGATATAAAGATATATTGAATTGGGAAAAGAATGTGTTAATCTTTTTATTAACAGTATAAAATAATGCTAATTGAAATAATAAAAGAAAATTTGAATTTATAATCGCTACCTTCGATGGAGCAATAAGAAATTGGTTGGAAGGAGTAGGAAATGATAGTAAAGCAATAGTAAAAAGAAATGTAGAAACTGAATTAATACAAAGTGATAGCCAAGAATTAAGTATAATGGTAGATTATCTAGGAAGTGAATTTGTTGGCATAGAATGGATAAGAAATAAAGAAATTGAAATACGAAAGGAAATAGGATTATATAAACAAGAAGGAAATATTTAATAAAAATATTAATAATAATTTGAGAAAGGATAGAAATGTCATTTAAGCCAATATTACTATGGCAGGAGGATCTGAGCTCTATGGCAATATGACCACCTTTTGATGATACTCAATATGGATGCGGTCTATCTCATATTGTAAGGAAAAATTAATTTCAACCAATCAAATCGTGGAGTGTATATACAAGGAACACTTTCTGATACACATGGTCTTCTCAAGCTTCTATATATATTCACAACCGTCAACTGACGAATAGAGATATTTTTAAAAGTATTTATTATTAATAATTAAAATTAAAAATTATTTGTTAAGAAATTAAAAAATATTAACAATGAAAACTTAAAAATAAAATAAGTTTAAATTGTTTAGCGATATATAGATTTTCTACAATATTATTTTATGTATTTGTCAAATGTTAAATTATTTGAAGTAAGAGTTTATAAGAAAGAAAACTTTGAGAGTTTTGATTACTCTGTACCCTAAAATAATCGATAGACAACTAAAGTTTATGTACAAAAAACTAGGTAATTAAAAGTCATTTTTTCTATTTTAAAAAATACATAATTATTTATTTTTGTTTCAAAAAATTATTTACTGAAATTTAATTTAAAATAATTAATAACCGTAAATATAACCTTAATGGATAGCTAGTAATCATAACCTTAACTGCCAATAAATTGTATGTGAACAATTAGAAGAGGAGTTCTTTTCAGAAACTTTAAAAAAAAATTAATTATCAAATCAACTCATTGGACAATATATTGACGTTTTGTGCGTAGAAATAGAAAACCAATTTCCCAGGTTATCCAAAATGGTATTGGTTCAGCAATTAAATGCTCAGCCCTCATGGACGGACCCACAGAAGATCCCAGTTTAGTAAAACGTTGTCGTTTAATGCGTGTGGTTTTTCTCGTCTGACATCTCCCTTAAATTCGGCCAACTTTCAGTTTCATCTTCCGTACTTTCTTTTTATCAGAAAAAAAGACTTTCTCTCTCTTCCACACTCTTTCTCTCTCTCTCTCTCTCTCTCTCTCTCTCTTCGAATTTTTTCATTTTAAAGAAATTTTTTACTTTGCATTTTTTCCTTTCGAAGAAAAATTTGTTGTCCAATTGAGCTTTAATCTTTCTCTAAACCTAATAATAGCTCTCTTTTTTTTTTGTATATGATCTTGGATTTTTTAGTGGAAAGGGAATTGATTTTTTGTTTCTGAATTTTAATTTCTTGAAGATCCCTTTTAGAGGAAGTGAAATATCCCCTTTCTTGCATGAGGATTTAAAAAAAAAAAAAGTTGGAAAATAATTTAGGAATTCTCTTTGTTTTAGCAGAGAATTTCAGAGAAAAAAAGGAGAGTGAAAAGTAATGGCTATTGGGATAGGAGGAAAATGGGGTGTTATTTTAAGGCCTATTTTATCAGTTGTATGGAGTTTTCTATTAGCTTCAATCTTTGTTTCAGCAGAAAGGAGCCTAAGAAATGAAACCCAGATTGCAAGTGGGGATCATTTTTCCATGGCTTTGAATTTCTTGTGGCAACCAAGTGAATCTGGCTACCACCATATTTGGCCCGTAAGTTTAAAATTACTCCGGGCTTTCCTTTGTTTGCTGTAAGAGGCAGTTTCTTTTATTACTCCCTCCGTCCCAAATTGAATGTACACTTTTTTATTCATTTGAATAGGAAAGTGGGCATTCAATTTGAAACAGAGGAACTATGATTTTTATTTATTACTTTGTCCTAAATTGAATGTCACTTTGCCATTCAAAATAGTTCATAGTTGAATGTCCACTTTCATATTCATTTGAATAGGAAATTGGACATTCAATTTGAAACGGAGAAACTGAGCTCTGGGGCAGCTGGTTGAGCTTTTATATGCTTCACAGTTGATGAATGTTCGAATCCCTTGGTGGACATCGACTCTCGTGGAGTTTTCTCGAGATTGTTGGGCTCTCACTAAAGAGGAGTATGAGTAAGGTTCTCCCCATTTAGCGGTCACGCTACAGACCAACCGTGCCTGAAATAGTCACCATGTTGGTTGTGGACACCCGTACCCCAAACGGGTTACCAAAAATAAATAAATATTTGGAACGGAGGGACTATTATTTTTTTTATTATTATTAATATTATTATCATCGGAGAAGATGGTACGGAACTCAGGATTATGATTCTGAGTCAGAAGTGCTGTGTGCTGACTTGCACTAGTCTTCTCCTGTAAGAGGCAGTTATTTTGATTTTTGGTATCACTAGTTCAAATTTTAGTAAAATCTTCATTATGGAAAGTTGTATGGATAGATGCTCTAAATCAATAAGCGACCCTTGATTATTTTTCACTTGAGTAGTAATTTTGAGGGCAGGGAAGATTTGATCAATTTGCTTGTTAAGACAGAATTTATTGTGATAAACTGTTACTGGTTCCTCTATGGAATAACTGAGACTTTTTACTTAGTGATAATGTAGGTAGATGGGCGGTTATATTCATTTGTTTTTTAATGTTTTTGATTGTGTATATATAAGCATGCATGCCTTTTTGTAGTTTCAGCTTTGGAATTATGTGTTATACTCCCTCCATTCCTAAATATAAGACTCTTTAGACAATTTGAGAAAATTAAGGAAGTTGTCATTTTAACTTAATCTTCCAGTGTTACTCCCCGTCCTCCCTCTCTCTCACTTCTATATCACAAAGAAAGCAAAATATTGAGTGTATAATTGGAATGAATTGTTAACAACTAATAAAAGAACCTTAAACGACAATTAGTTTGGATACCTAGATATCTCCTAAACGACAATTAATAAGGAATGAAGGGAGTAATTGATAACTAATTTTTATTTTATTTTTTATGTTGTCACTATTTAATCCTGAATTCTTAAAGTAGGACTCAGGCATTTGAGTATTGGGTTATTGCCCCAACGGCTATTTGATGAATTAGTGCTTAAAACTTAATTAATTTTACACTTATTATACAGAGTATGTTTGATAACAAATATTATTAAATACTTATCTTTTTAGGTACGTTTGATTAATTTTTTTATAAATCTCTTAATTGTTTAACACCTACTTAATTATAGTAAGATAAATCAAAGTCACTTAAATCTTTGTTTTGTAGGAAGGAAAATTGGAGAGGAGAGAGGGAGAAAAAGTAAATGAAGAAATATTTGAGAAGTAAATGTAGAGGAGGAGAGATCCATCTCCACATCTTCAAAATTGGAGGGATTAAAAAAGTATTTGAGGTGTCAAGTTCCTTCCATTTTTTTAATCTTTAATTTAATTTTTTAGATCCTACAGTAGTCATTCTAATAAAATAGACATTTTAAACTAATAAAAAAAATTATTTGTAATTTACATCTCTTCCCTCCATATAAAACAAAACCGATGTAAATGAATTTACTTTCTCAAAGGAAGTAAATGATGTCACTCCTCCTTCTTCCCCCTCCTTCCGCCACTTCCAATACCAAACAAAGCCCAAGTCAAAACTATTCAATAATTGAATCGCGTCTCATTCAATCATTTGCTTAATTTGTCCCCTAAGTAATTCACCATATCTTCTTACTATCAAATTCTTCAACCTCCCCACCCCAACCCAAAAATAATTAATGAAAAAAATATTGGGTCTGATCGGATTGGGTTTTAATATTAGACTAATTCCAAACCCAAATCAAAATCTCTATAATTTAATACTTGAGATTTCATTCAGCACATATTCAATTTAAAGAGAGTATAGATATCAGTTTGAATTTAAAACTCAAAACAGACTCAATTCACGTACACCATTAACTCTGTTCATATGTTAGGCAATTGTGACAATGAAAGGTAGGCATAAATGAACCGTTCTCAAAGTTTCCCCAAGAATATCAAATTTGCATTCTAATAGAAAGCTTGGCTTTTGCTAAAAATGTTACTATCAGGAGCTGTAGGAAAGGGTTACATACTAGAAATTGTAAGCATTGTATGACTATGGTTAATATAGGTTCACATGAATCCCAGTATAGCTACAAAAAAGAGAAGGCTTTATTTGTAGATTAGATCTAAAGTTGTAGTGAAACACGCAACTAATTCTTGATAATGCATCTAATTTGCATTCATTCATCCCTATAAGCCTAGTGATTTTGATTTCTATATAGCTCAAACTAGCATAGAAAATACCCCTGAGGCTTTGACCATTCATAAAAAGACCGCACCCGAGTCTTTTTAGCCACGTAAAATTTGAATCGATGATTATGCATAAACGGATAAAAATCTAAGAGAGTATTAATGAAATACGATTTAAAAGAAATCAGATTCAGCCCTACATCACCCCAAACCCCTTGTCGTATATGAGTTCTTACTTTTTAGTGTTGAACTCGACTTTTTTCACTTGTTCAGCTATTTTACAAATTACCTTAAAATGAATAAGATTATCAAAATGTGGCCAGTTTGGTCTTAACGGACCATTGTACTTATCGATCTAAAAAAATTTATTCTAGACTTTTTTCAGATTTGAACATTTAGAGCGTAAAGTTTTATAAGAATGAATATTGATTGGTGACTCAACAATGAACAATCTATATATAATACTATGTTGAAAATTAGACTTAATTACTTATTAAAATAATTACATTTTCATGAATTTCTAAATTCTTAATTTACCAACTTGGAATATTAAACTCAACAATGAATGTGGTAATGAAATTTTACCCATCTATAGAATCTAGACCAGATGAGCTCAAATATATTAAGCATTTTGTTCGTAAATTATTAAGCAGTTTGAATTCTTTGACCAAAGTCAAATTTTCTTGTGGCTGAGATATCTTCGAACTTTTGAGAGCTATTGCTCGAGGAGCATGACTATTCTAGAACATTTTAAGAAGAATACTACTAGACTTTCTCCATAATATAAATGGTCAAAATATATTTAGAGATATGGGGCTTAAAACATAAATAAAATATTAGGAAACAAATCGCAGAATTTAAAGGCAATTATTTAATATGGTGGTAGATTAATTTTCAAAAGTATGTCTAGGAATGGTGTCCC
>JAOWBF010000039.1:15078546-15090179 GCA_028566175.1 Vinca major
CAATTACATTAGTACCCTTTTCCGGGCTGATTATCCGCCGTACGGCCGGGATTTCGCCAATCATATACCCACTGGAAGGTTTTGTAATGGCAAGCTAGCCACTGATATTACAGGCAAGTTTATGAATTATATTCTACGACTTTATTAACTAATTATTACTGCTCTTAGTTAATAGCTTAGCAGTCGAGTGTTACTTGAAAGTCTCTACTTCAACTATTTTGATTACTTTTTATAAGTAGTACTTTAGTTAATAGCTTAGCAGTCAAATATTACTCATAAGCAGTGACGGAATCAAAAAATTGTCATGGGGTCGAATTTCTTACTGAAATTTTGTAGAGGCGAAATACAACATTTATAAAAATAATATCACAAAAATAATTTTTTCCTATAAAAATTCGTCATTTTTTGTAAATTTTGTGGGGCCGGGGCAGTCTCCTACCTCACTATCCTCTGCCACTGCTAACTTCATTTAATTTTATTACTTTTTATAAGTATAATACTCTTTAATTAATAGCTTAGCAGTCAAATGTTACTCGAAAGTGTGAGCTTCAGCTAATTTTATTAATTTTTTATAGGTATAATACTGCTTTAGTTAATAGAGTAGCAGTCAAATATTATTTGGAAGTCTAAACTTCAGCTAATTTAATTACTTTTTTATAAGTAAGATACTGTTTTAGTTAATAGTTTAACTCTCAAGTATCTAAGTGGCAGCTCAAAATTTGAGTTAATTCGATTACTCTTTGTTAGCTTGTGACATTGTTTGAATTTTATTTACTACCATAATCTTATTTTAGTTATATAATAACTTAATTGTCTTGAGTACTATATAACTCTGGAAAAAATTCTCTATGGGACGGATCTTATGGGTATCTGTGAGACATGGAGGTCTGCGGGACCTACTCTGCATGTGAGTCCTGTGTGGGTTCGGTCTGAAATTATATAAAGGGAGTGTGGGGTCGGATCCATTGTATCCGCCCCATGCCAGACTTTCCCGTAATTCAGTACTTGAGCTAATTGGTTTAGTCCGTGCTAGCTTGTGGCATTGCTGAAGTTTATTGATAAGCATAATAATGCTTTAAATAAAATGTTTGACTCGTAATTTATATAATCGAAAAAAGAAAAAAAGAATTAATGCTTACAAATAATCTTAGTTTTTTTTTTCCATCCACAGCTGAGACACTGGGGTTCACCAAGTATCCACCTGCTTACCTTAGCCCTGAGGCCACAGGGAAAAACCTTCTCTCTGGAGCCAACTTTGCTTCTGCAGCTTCCGGTTTAGATGATAAAACTGCTTATTTAAATGTAATAATTCATTTTCTTTAAGCATTTAGCGAAATTTTCTTTTAAAAAAGTTTTTTTAATCAAAATATAAATATTAATTTATTAAATAAAATTAGTTGTATATACAAGACATATTTAAGAGAGTAATACTGATATTTAAATTAACAAAGTATTTTGTTTTTTTTTTCATTAATTTTTTTTAAATATCCTAAACAGCCCTTCTCGACATTTTTAAAAATCTTTTTATGATTGTTTTTAGTTTTTTAATTTTAAATTTGTTCTCGAAATATTTTTTAAAATTTCTTTATATAAATATCGACCATAAAAGTTAAGATTCTAATTCTATTTAATTTTATTACAGCATGCTATTCCTTTATCAAAACAGTTGCAAATGTTCCAAGAATACATATCTAAGCTAACAAGTATATCCGGTAGCCAAAACGCAACCTCTCTCCTCAATGGTGCACTATTTATTTTGGGTGCCGGAAGCAGCGATTTCTTGCAGAATTACTATCTTAACCCTCTGCTAAACAAAGTCTACACTCCTGATCAGTATTCCTCGTATCTTGTAGGCAATTTCGGAAACTTTATCAAGGTAAATTTCTTGAGGAAAAAATGGCTTCATTTCTTGACATAGTCACTAGTAACTCCCACCTCATAAATATGGACTCGTTTTCCTTGAGATTCCTATTATATTAATAAGAGCAAATAATTATTTCGGTCACAAAATTAGTTTTGTGTGATATTTTTAGTACGAATGGTTTTCGGTCACGAATAGTTTTTTAATGTATTTTCTTTTACAAAAGTCGTTTTATGTGTTATTTCTGCCACAAATATCATAAAATGTTGATCTCGACCGACCCTTGTCCTGACGTTTGTATGTCGAATTGGTAAAAATTAGATGGTTTGCGAATTTTACTCGTGAATTAGAATACATTGGAGAAGAGACTGTCGAGTATGAATTGGATAGATCACACTTACAGCTCGCAAAATTTCTTTGTGGCAGAAAATGCATCAAAACTACTCTTGTGGCAAAAAAAAAAACGGAAAATTATTTGTGACAAAAAATAGCACACAAAACTACTACTTTTATGGCAGAAATAGTTATTTGCTCTGTGAATAAGCTGACCTAAATATGGAATGGAATGGAATTTTTTTTTTTTTTGGGGTCAGAATTTGTATGGTTTAGGAGCCAGGAAAATCGGTGTAACTTCACTGCCACCACTGGGGTGCCTTCCGGCAGCAAGAACTCTGTTCGGACTACTTGAAAGAGGATGCGTTTCCCGTATAAACACAGATGCTCAACAATTCAACAAGAAGGTTAATTCGGCTGCATCCCAACTCCACAAAGATCTTCCAGCCCTCAAATTAGTTGTTTTCGACATTTTCCAGCCTCTCTATGACATTATCAAAACTCCCTCAAACTTTGGTTTTGTAGAAGCAAGTAGAGGATGTTGTGGAACAGGGAGGGTGGAGACAACGGTATTCTTGTGCAATCCGAACTCAATAGGAACATGTAGCAATGCAAGTCAGTATGTGTTTTGGGACAGTGTGCATCCATCTCAAGCAGCTAATCAACTACTTGCAGATAAATTGCTTGAGCAAGGCATTGCCCTCCTTGGATGAATGCTCAATATTTTCTTCTACTTATAAAGGATTTCAAGCCTACTAAACTTTTGTTCTAATACTTTTTTTTCCCACTTTGTTTTGTTTTGATTATTATATTGTCTTTGTATCCCATGAGAAAAGTTTTTGTTGCTTTATTGCAAATATTATGTGTTAATCCTTTTAGGCTTCTGCACTAGATTAGTACTACTTCCCCATTTTGACAGTCCCATTAGACAATTATCAGTAAGCAAGCTAAGAAATCCACAAAATTCATTCTAAAGGTATCCCTGCATAGTCTTGAAAAAGCTATTCACCTTAGTTATAGTATTGGATGTTAAGACGAGATTAGTGCTGCATATGACTGGATTTAGTGCTTCAGAAGAGGAGAACTCGGGGGCTTCTTTTTATCTGATACGCTACTAGAGCTTACTTCATCCTGAAGGTGCAAGGCTTGCTTCAGTTGCTGAGTTATAGAATCCTGAAGGTGCAAGAAATTTAGGAAAGCAAAACAAGCAAAATGTCATGTCTTTCATGTTAAAAGATCCTTATTATGATTATTTCCTGGGGTTAGTTAAGGAATTGTGAAACAAAAAGTTTGCTTAGAAATGAACTAACTGTGAGACAGTGAAGGTAAACTTGCTTTAGAGCATTAAACATCAGAAGCTCCTACAATCAATGGATTACAGAGGAAAAAGAAGTAACTAATTTACCTCAGTATTCTCAAGATGAGGGCTAAGCATTTTCCCTTTCCTGTCATGCAATATCCCTTGTGGTAATGGTCCAACGGGGCGCCACAAAAATACTGGTTTTCCGCAAGATGCCTCCATATAGGTTCTCTTTAAACCAGGTATGATGGATAGTTTCTGTTGCTTCAGACCACCAGCATTGTTATCTTGTTGAGAAACATAAGAAGTGGAAGACTTCATAGGCTGTAAAAAGAGATGCAGTTGTTATCTTAGATAAAGGACCAGGACGAAAGACAAAGGCAAGTTTGCAGAAAATAAAGAAGAAATTATGACGGTGCTCTTGTGATTTCAACAGAGAATCTTGAACACAATTTTAACTCCATCACACTCATTTAACATAATTTAACAAAAAACAACTCACGTCTTATATAATAACTGGTTCAGCATGCGGACATAAAAGCAGGAAATATAGAAGGGAAAGTGACAGGTAAGCAACTCAACAAAAAATTAAGCAGATACAGAATCAAGCAACCAAAAAACTCTAGATGAGAGGATAGGAAATAAATTTGCAAGACTGTAAAAAATCCAAGTCCTAGATGTTGAAAGTACTTTAATCAATGGACAAACTGTGGCATTCCACCAATGCTAGGTGGTTTTAGCGAGGACCGTGATAAATATAGAAGGAAGACAAATAAATATGAACAAGCTGGCAAAAGTTACAAGTTACAAACTGCTATTCAAAGACATACTAACAGTATATTTCACTTACGCATGTTGAGAATTTTCCCTGAGGATTCTGCACACCACAAGTAGACATGCCACCGTGCCACATGACAAAGTTTTGATACTGGTTTGGCTGGTATAAACTGATGGGAGCAGGAGGAACGCTATAGCAGTGAGGATGATATTCTGGAGAAAGGACATTCAAGTTTGAAGGATGGAATGACTGTTTAGAGTATGTTGCCTGGCATCTCCCTAACTGCCTGTTGCGTTCTTCTCGACTCCAAGCCAAGGCCACATTCAAAGTCACACCTAGAACAGTACTGCCTGTGGAAAACCAAAGTGGAAATAAGAAATGTTATCTAAGCAAGTTAGCACAACAGAGAGGGAAAAACCTTACCGTTTAGTGACTCTAAAGCCTTCTTTGCATCTTCTGGACTGGAAAAGCGTACAAAGCCAAATCCCTTGCTGAGCCCATTATCTTCACAAATTACTTTGGCAGAAACTACTTTTCCGTAAGGAATGAAAAACCCTTCCAACATCTTATCATCTACCCATACATGTAGGTTCTTCACGTAGAGATTTGAAGCCTTTGACTGTTCAGAGTTAGCATTGTGCATAGTTTCATATGGATATTTCAAATGATGTTCCCTTTCCTCTTTCTTCTGAGCCCTGTCTACAAACAAATTCTTCGATCCTGATCCATCCAACAAGATTTTTGTTAAAAGGAGAAGCAAGCAGCAAATAAAATCTCATACTAATGCTTTATCAAGTTTGAAAACTTAAGCATAAGAAAGTTATGCATCTTTACCAAGAAGTGTACCGTTCCAGCATTCCACTGCATTCCTAGACTCTTCATGTGAACTAAATTCGATAAATCCAAAACCTTTCGATTGCCCTTCATTAACCTTCCCTTGTTCTGAAAATGTTTCTCTAAGAAAGTCCTCTGAACTATTCTCACCCAGATTTGTCTCGTGCAAGTTTCCGAATGTCTCTTCAGAGGTACCATTCCTTTCACTCTTTTTCATAAATTTGCTGACATATCTAAAGGAAGATTAACAATAAGAACATTTACATATCAGCAGTTAGTAGATAAAATTTGATAAACACATTTTCGAAAGAAATCCCCAAACACGTTATGCCTAGGTTGATAAACACTTGGGAAAAAAGGAAATAAAGGATGCATACAACAAGAAATAAACGACTATAAAAAATAATCAAATAAATAAGCTGCAGGTTTAATGAATCAAATGACTGCTCTATATGTATTTTAATTGATCATTCAACAAAATCACTTCGTAACAGATCGCTTTAATCTTTACAAATCTTCTACATTGCATTGGCCCTGATACTATCATACTTGCAGTTTTCGGTCCCCATTGTAATCAAATAACTAAATAGGTTTCCAAAGGAATCAATGAATAAAAATGCAGCAATTATAACTTACAATTGTTTTCCTTGAAAAATGGTACCATTGAGGGCATTGAGAGCTGCCAAGGCCGAATCCTCCGAGTCAAATTGCACAAACCCAAAACCTCTGCTCTTTCCCTTGTAATCCTCAGCAACTTTACAAGAAAGTATTGTCCCATATTTGCAAAACATTCCTTCCAATTGAGCACTTGTTACTGAAGAAACAAGATTCTTGACATAAAGATTGGCGTTGCTTTTCTTTCTTGCAATAGGATCACTCTGGCACCACATGATCCTCATTGGTTTTCCTTTCAATTCAGTGTGGTTTAGGCTAGCCAGTGCTCTACAAGCTTCATCAATGAAAAAGCATATCTTAAATTTCAAGAAAGCAAACTTTTACAAATAATCAAGTAAGGAAATACAGACAACTTTTAAAGAATTAACTCAAACAAAACAAAGTTTCATCCATTTGACAACAAAAATTATATTTCTATATCAGAAAACAATTTCCTGCACATAACATATTTGTCAAAAATTGTTTAACAAACTTGGCCCTCGTATCAACAACAAAATTCACATATTATTCGGCACGGAACCATCAATATAACTCTTTTTTTAACAGTAAAATTTATTGTAAATCTCATTAAGTGATACCATAGAGTACATGTTGTGGTAGGAGAACATTAATATTAACTGAAAAGGCAATAATGTGCATAAATTTGAATAAAATAACAATAAATTATTATTTCCGTACCAAATTATCACGAAATATTAGAGCTATTGGGAATATTTCTTTCGAGAGTATTAAAATTTAACAAAAAATGAAAGAGAAAAAAAAAAGATAAAGAATTATACCGTCATAAAAATGGAAGAAATTGACATAACCATAGCATAGAGACTCGTAAGAATTTCTGTCTCTGCAAATGCGAACAGAGGTCAAAGGGGCGATTCGGCCGAACACTTGAATTAAGTCGATTTCTGTAATTACTGGGTGTAAATCACCGACGTAGAGTGAAGCTTTTCTCAGTGGTGGCGCCCATGGAGTCGCCATTTCCGGTGGTGTTTCCTTGGGTTCCAAGAATCGAGAGAGAATTAGGGAAGAATCTTTTAGAGTGAGAAATAATTATTTGAGTTTTGAGAGAGTACTGAGAAAAGCGGGAAGAGAGTTTGTTATAACTGTCAGTGATGGCTGGCTGGCGGGGTGTACGTACAATTTAGTGTACGGATGATAACGCGAATTGGTGGGCACGCGCCAGGAGAAGTTGACACGTGGTGTTTGGACCTCTGGAGTTACGCAAACTGAAAGAAAACGATGTCGTTTTCAAAATAAGTTTTCATTTCCTTTTTTTCTTTTTTTAAGAACTCAGGTATATCTCTATTCCATTCCTCCCATTAATTGCGAGCCGGATTGTAGAGTCTTAGGGAAATTGATAAAAATTGTTAGAAGAGATAATCAGATAGATAGACGATATGACTCGTAAAATTATTAGATGAGATGATTTGGTGCACGCTCATTTTTGCCTATGTTCAACCGAACCGTTCAAGTCAGTTTCCCTCATTTTTTCTCTGCTTCCTGCCCTCGAGTTCCGGGGCGAATGTAAAAAAAAATAATATATCCGGTTGAATGAAAAACTTAATTTCAATTTTAGTTCCAACTTCTCGTTTTTGAGTCATCCTCTGTTCTCACACTTGACGATTATTTTGACATTAATTTTGTCGAAAAATAAGCCCGAACCAATTTTTGTGGTAAGATTGTTGGAATTCCTTATCGATTTTGTTAGTAATTGAAATATTCTTTAAATAATTTTGCAATATCTTCTAACCCGTACTAAGATCAATCTGTTTACAAGTTTTTGGACTCCATCCGATTTGAATCAAAATTCTAATCTTAACAACTTGCTGAGCAGCACTTCTTCCCCTCTTAATTCATCATTCGTGTTAATCTATATACAATAATAACTTATAAAACAATTCTCCTCCCTATAAACCTTCTTTCTAACTTGCAGTTGGGACTTCAAAAGTCGACAAAGTCCGCTATAGCTTTGCCCATATAAGATATCTCTGCCTTCCTATGTATAAATATTATGAGTAAATATTATGAGTAGCTCCGTCCTCATTAAATATCTCATTTTTTGTCCCACCAATAAAAATAATAATATGCATTAAAATTTTAATTAAATAATTATAATTTAAAGGAAATAGTAAAACTCACAGGAAAAAATATACGCGTGACAAATATTTATTTGTGGGAACACAGAATAGGGACAGAGTATTTGTTGCCAAATATTATCATCCAATTGTTCCAAAAAATTGAAACCTACAATGCTCCAAGAAAATACCTCTCGTTTTACCACTACACTATACTCGTGGTATACTTGTTTTATGCGGTCTTAACATATAACTCACGTTCTATCATTGCGCCATTATAATTTTTGCTTTAAATCTTCATAAAAATTTGAAATTCAATCATATATCTTTACTTACAAATAAATATTTTTTTACCTTTTGCTATATTCAAAATAAATTCTCAAATAAAAATCAATTCAATTGAAATAGGCACTAAATCTGCATAATTGAGGCTCATGCGACAGTCAATTACTTTGGGCCTTTAACGAATTCTCTTTAGTAGGCAGTCCAATGCGAAAGTATTGTTACCATTACGAATATTTAGGCCCAAATCATGGGAGCTTAGCCTTAGAATGACCCCTTAATTACAATTACATAATTGGTCAATTATGACATCTAATTTTTTAGCTGAATTTTTTAGTAATGATGGATTTGTCAAATTTATCTTTGTCTGACGTGGACAGACATTTAGGACGAATTTTTAGGTGTCATGAATGATCTATTATGGAATTTTGGAGCTAGTCTAAGGCAAAGTCCAAATAATATGATTTTTCATCCGTTTGTTAGTTTTTATTGTTAATAAAGTACTTTTCGCTTGTCAAAAATTCGTATCTTTTGAGGGTATTGCGTTCTTTTTACTTCGATTACTTTAAAATGATCATTGTGACATTTTCTAAAATTTTCATAAAGTATATTACATTGATAATAGGTTCATATAAGAAAATAATAAAAGAAAACAAAAGGTACTATATCTTTCTACATTAGTAGCTCAGTTGATGTTTGTTTACCTTGAAAATTCTGATATGAGTTAAGTTTATGTGGATTTTGTATTCAGAACTGATAATATTATAACAAAATTATATTAAAAAATTATCTCTTTTCTTATTATGTGTTAATTTAGTCAGTTTAGAACCGCAACGTGCAATGAACATAATACATATAATAATTATTCTAATATGAATTATGAGAGTAGTTCAGTTAGATTTTGGTTATATGCAATAAATGGGCCATGAAAAAAGCACGAAAATGCGGGCCCATAGTTTGCTATACCAAACGCTGTCGTTTCTTCTGTTCTGTAAATATACGAAATATTTGAAAACAGCGACCACAATTTTAGTCTTGAGGGTTTGACTATGACTATGAGCCTCCAGCTCAATCGTCTCCACTCACTCTTCCGGTGCCGCCGCCGCCGCCACCACTACCGTGGATTCGCCACCAAATACAGCGGAAGGGTAACAATCGAAACCGATAACGGCCGTTCCTTCGCCGTAGAAGTTGAAAGCCCAACTCTCCAAGACGTCAGAGGCTATGCACTTCCTCGCCGGGACCTCATTTGCAAAGTCATCAATATTCTCCAATCGCCGCCGTCAAAATCCAAATCAGCGCCTTCAAATTCCTTCCTCGAGCTCTCGGAGTATCTCGAAACCCTAAGATTGAACCTTACTCAATCTGAAGCCTCCGAAATCCTCAAATCACTAAAATCCCCAATTTTAGCCCTAAAATTCTTCCAATTTTGCCCCACTCAAATACCTAATTTTCGTCACAATTCATTCACTTACAACCGGATTCTACTTATTCTCTCTAAGTCATCTCTCCCGAACCGAATTGACCTCGTTCATAAGCTAATTGATGAGATGGAGAGGTCAGGTGTACACGGCAGTATCTCCACTGTTAATTTATTGATTGGGATTTTTGGAGGTGAGGAAAAAGACGGGGGATTTGATCAATTGGAAAGGTGTTTGGGTTTGGTTAAGAAATGGGAGCTGAAATTGAACTGCTATACTTATAAATGTCTACTACAAGCTTATTTGAGATTGAATGATACTGATAAGGCATCGGAAATTTACTCGCAAATGAGTAGGCGTGGGCATAAGTTGGATATATTTGCGTATAATATGCTTATTGACGCTCTTGCAAAAGATGAAAAGGTTTGATATGAACCCTCTTTCTCTTGTTTTTTATAATTCAGCATTTGCATATTTGCACATTTTCGGATAAACTGACTTTATTGCGTAAAAATGATGAATGTGACTGTGCCTTTAGTGGTCATTTGTGCTTTATTAGATTAAAGGGAACAGCTTTATTTGGTCAAGGCATAGAACAAGAATTTTTTTTCAGATAAGTACGTGTTTTAAACATTTGGATGCTACCTCTATGTAGTTCAGTTAACTATGTGATAGAATTGATAGATTTTTTAAAATTCACTATTACAAGTCTCAGTGACATGTATAAACAAATGTAATTTAGAGGCATAGTGGAAACTTTTTGTTGTTTGGTTGACTTAGTTGGTAAAGGACTTCCTGCATGTGTTTCTGTGACCTGTAGTATTTATTTTTATTTAAAGTTGTAGTTAGTATGAATGAGTTATATTCTGCTTTGGGATATAGGTAATGAACCTAGCCTTGAAAAAGTTGGACTACAGTGAGTAGTCTAAATTTCTGCCAATCCCGAGTGTTGGAAATAAATCATTGATTAATCAGTTCTTGGTTTCTTGCTGTGGGATGAAAATGAAATTCCGGATTCTGATGATCTGATATGCAGTTTTCTTGCAGGTCGATCAAGCTTACAAGGTTTTTAATGACATGAAGTGGAAGCATTGTGAACCTGATGAGTATACCTACACGATTCTGATAAGAATGAGTGGGAAAATTGGGAACCCTAATGAATCACTGGCCTTCTTTGAAGAAATGCTCTCAAAGGGTGGTTCACCAAATTTGATGGCCTATAATACTATGATTCAGGCACTTGCAAAGAGTGGGATGGTGGACAAGACTCTCTTTCTATTTTCAAAGATGGTTGAGAACAATTGCCGGCCCAATGAATTTACATATAGTGTCATTCTAAATGTTCTGGTTTCAGAAGGTCAGCTTGGTAAACTTGATGAAGTTGTGGAAGTATCAAAGAAGTATATGAATAAGTCAATTTATGCATACCTCGTGAGAACATTGAGTAAAATAGGCCATGCAAGTGAAGCTCATAGGCTGTTTTGCAATATGTGGAACTTTCATGACAAGGGGGATAGAGGTGCTTATTTGTCCATGCTAAAGAGCCTGTGTGGTGCTCGGAGAACTACAGAGGCATTGGACTTGCTGAGCAAGATGCATGAAAAAGATATACATACGGATACCTTCATGTATAACACAGTCTTGTCTGCTCTTGGCAAATTAAAGCAAATTTCCTACATTAATGATCTTTATAAGAAAATGAAACGAGATGGCCCTTCACCAGATATATTTACTTATAATATTATGATCTCAAGCTTTGGCAGAGCTGGAAGAGTTGAAGAAGCAGTTAGAATATTTGAAGAACTTGAAAACAGTGATTTCAAACCTGACATTGTTTCATACAACTCATTAATCAATTGTCTTGGGAAGAATGGTGATCTTGACGAAGCTCACATGAGGTTCAGAGAGATGCAAGACAAGGGCTTGAATCCTGACGTTGTCACATATAGCACCCTCATTGAATGTTTTGGAAAGACGGATAAAGTCGACACGGCTTGCCGATTGTTCGATGAGATGCTGGCAGAAGGCTGTTGCCCAAACATTGTAACATACAACATCTTGCTCGAGTGCTTTGAGC
>JAOWBF010000039.1:15178691-15189616 GCA_028566175.1 Vinca major
GTCCGGCTCCTATGCGAAACACTTTTTTGGTATATGTAGAACAATTTTTTTTTTGCTTTGAGAACAAATGTTTTCAAGTTAAGAACACTTATTCCGAACATGTGTTTTAAAAATCAGAATAGGTGTTCATTTTTTAAATCAATCTCAGTCGTCAAAATTTTAATCCAACAGCTGAGATTTCATTCCGCATGTACGGAATAAAAGCTGTTCCGCATTGGAGCCGTAGTGATAGTGGACGATGGTATACCTTGTTGGATAATTTTCTACTTCCAACAAAGATGGGCCCTAAGAAGTTCGTGGACTATAGCCAAACAAGAATTTTGAGTGATTAGGACAGTCACGAGGATATTAGTTGGGAACATACTATTTTCTCGAAAGTAAGGTATTGATTAGTTTACCTCTTGCAAGAAATCAGCAATTCCCTTCCTCTGAGGACACCTAAAACCAGAAATCTCAAAGAAGGGAAGCACATGATGTGTAGGGCCTTGATAAACAATTTGGCCTTCAGACAAGAGAATGATATCATCAAAGAGTTGAAATGCCTCAGGAGGTGGCTGCAATAGAGATATAAGCATAGTGGCTTCTGTGAGATGCACAATTTGTTGTAAGCATTTCAATATCTCAAATGTTGTACAACTGTCTAGCCCTGTTGATATCTCATCCATCAATAATGCCTTTGTTGGCCCCACTATCACCTCTCCTGCACAAATTTTTACTCTTTTATTATTAGAGGTCTCCCATTCCATTTTTTTGAGGGACAAAATCGTCTTTCCTAACTGGTATTTTCATGCATGTTTCAATTATTTAAAATTTGTTATGTGTTTTCAAGCTTCTAATTCTATTTTTTTAATAGCAAATATGACAAATTTTGAATGATTAATACAAACATTGAGACATCAATTGAAGACAAAGTGATTTTCCTCCCCCATTTTGTTAGTGTGTCAAGTTATTTTCTTTGGATTATATACATTGCGGATTTAATATTTGGGAGTAGTAATTATCACTTATTCGTAGAAATTTTTGTTACATTTCAACTGAATTAGTGGGACATAATATATGTACCTCAATATTAAAAAAAATAAGTATATATTTGAAAATTATTCGCAATATTAACCTATTGTGACACGCTTCATTTCGCCTCCTGAAATTCCTCGTCGCATTTCATCTCCGACTATGGTATCCTGGCACGTATCCAGTCCTAGTATCTGCATCATTGAATTTATAGGAAAATATATCTTTAGGATTCAACCTTGGACCTTCGTGTCACACTATAAATGTATAATATAACAATAAAAATTAAGTAATTTTTTTTTGAGAAAATATAAAAATTAAGTAATTAGTACCTTAAGAATAAAGTCAGTGATTGCCTTGCTTTCAACTCCCCCCGCTGGCATTTCCTATTATGGATTATGAAAATGAGTTAGATTCCTATAATAATTTGCATCGTTAGAACTTAGGAGAAGAAGACTATTTTTTTATTATTTTTTTAATCCACACATGATCACTGTAGCTAGTTATAATTGATTCTACCTTTGTCGGAACATCCATGTTGGCTTCAAGGGATACAACAGAATCTTCTTCCTTTTTTGCCAGCTCCGCCAGAAGTTCTATAGATAATTCATTTTCTTAAAAAAATTAATTAGAAAGAAAATCAAATTTAAGAGTAACTATTTTCTCTCTTTGTTTCATAATATAAGACTTTTTTTTTTAAAAAAAAAAATTTCAAAAAATTTAGTGTTTTCCAAACTTTAATTAATGATTATTTTACCTTTAAAGAAGGATAAATTAAATTAGTTAGAGTATAATAGAGAAACATATCCCTTATTTTTTTCTTTTTAATCTAAATTAAAATACCTAAAAGGGTTTATATTATGAAATGGGGGCATGTTATGCCCAATTCGGATCATCTGCAACATTCAATATAATATTTTTTTTGACATTTTAATTACGAAAATTTTCATTAATATAACCTAAATCAAAATAGATAAATCCTAACAACGAAGCTTGAATATTAATATAATTAGGAATGTTGCATGATGAAGACTTGGAAAAATCTGCATGGCTGCATGCATGAGGATTGATGTTACGTACCAGATCTCGAACCTTGACATATTGAAGAGAATTCTAGGGTTTCTTTGACTGTCATTTCCCCCAAGTGAACATCATTTGGGCTAATATATGTGGATGTCTTTTGAGGCACGAATTCGTTGAACCTATGTCCGTTGTATGTAATATCTCCGCTTACCTGTTGCCAATTGTCAAAGTTTCTTGAGATAATTAATAAAATACTATAGTTTTTTTATGCTATATATGTAGATATTAGTACAGACCTTCAATTGCCGATCTAATCTTCCAGCCAGAGCTAGTAAAAGAGTTGTCTTTCCAGATGAAGGTGGCCCTAGAAGTAAGGTCATCCTTTCACAGCACATTTAGATCAAGAGATATTAATCAATATAACTGCACTGGCAGAACTAAGAGTGGCGGTTGTTTCAAAAAATTGAGTCTTAATATTTCTTCCGTCTTTTTTTGGCCGACACAAAATATTCGCAAGACTTTTAATTTTATTGTAGTAGTATAGTATAGAATAAAGTATGTTGAGTATGGACATATACTTGTAATATGTTGTAGAGACGATAACTTTTTGATAATACACAATTAATTAAAATTATGATATTTTTTTTAATAGACGGCGTTAAATATTTTGAGACATTCCAATATAATAAGAAGATCACTAGTTCACCCCGATATATTTCTTTCCCTAATTTGCAATCTATATTTAGCCTCTAGTTCCGCCATTGCGGTATGGTTTAATTATTTTTCAATAAATTTTTAAAGCAAGAAAAGCTCACTAACCTTGAAGGCTTAATGATCCCACAAACATCCTTTAATATTGTGAGTTTTGATCTTTGATGAGCTGCAAATCTTATTCCCAAACAACCCAATGTCGTCTCTACAATGTTAAGGGCAACATTCGGCAGTGTCGGAAGAGCCCTTTCCCCTATATGACAATCCGCTTCCACCGTTAAATGTTCAAATCTAACTTCCACTGTCGGTCGTGAACTTCCACCTCTTTCTCATCGTAACAAAATTAAAATGAATAAAATAGTAGACATTTAATTTAAAACGGGGTTGGATATAATAAAATCATGCGATACTCGCAATTTTGAGAATTTAAACCGTACCTTATGGACTGCGGTGACTCTGCATGGTTCTCCATAGAATTTAAAATATAGGACGAGTTTACTTCTTTGCGAGTTGGTGATATGATGTGATGAAGCTCATATAAATTCATTTAGTACGAGAAGTTTAGAAGTTGACATATTGAGTCTTGTTCTTTCTTTTTGGCTTTTCAAGTTGTTTTTTTCTTTTTGTTTTGCAAAAAATATTTGTAAATAAGCCCTTGTTTTGTTTCACTCAATCTTATCTTATTTTTCGTTCGCTTCAGTGTAAGAATATACTCTCGGTTGTTTTGATGTTTTCTTGCAACTCAAAGCTGCTTTTCTTAAAAATTGACTTTTTATTTTGTACAAATAAATCTATTTAATTTTTTTTGGGTTACAAATCAGAGTATTTATCTACAGTCGGCGGTATATCTTTTAAAAGTAAATTAGTTGACTACGAAATGGACTTTATTTTCATAAATAATTAAAGATTGAACTCTAAATTTTATAATTAAGGAACGAAATAAGTAATCACCTTGTCACATGATGTCGTGGTTAATTTTTAATTTTTTTGGCTTTCCAGCTTGGTTACATAGGTTAGCCACTCCTTGGCAAGCTATTTTCAATGTACAACAAGGTTATACATGGCGACATTCTAATGGCAATAACCTCGTAAGCTTGAAATTGACTAATGAGTCATTGCAAAGTCCGTCCATTTGGCATACGATGTTTTAACATATCCTTTTGATCATATGAGTCGCAAACAAATAATTTCCTTTTTTTTTGGTAAGAACAAAATAATTTTCCCTTGATTCTATAAAGAAATTAGTGAAACTCCACAACTACAGTTGATAACTCACCTCCACGTAGGTTTCTTAATGTCGGGCCAAAATTGAAAAGCACCCCAATGATTTTGCTTCTAGAAACTCACATTTGCCTTACTTATATTGGCTGCTTTTGGTTCCTAAATTAAGAAAATTATCTTTAAAAAAAAACTTCGAGGGAGACAAAAAAAATTCTCATTTCCCATTCTTTGTCATGATCTATATCTTCACGTTCTATATCTCCACAAATAGATGCCACGAATTCACTTTTTTTTTCCTTTCTTTTTTACAGATTTTATTGTTTGTTAGGTTATAATTTTTTTAATTAAAATTAACATCTATCACAGAGAATCAGACATCGAACGAGAATAAAATATTTCTACCGCTCAAGGGAAAACCCTAGATTTGCGATAATTTACAACATTAATGCAACAAGTCCTCTCTAGATGACTCAAACATTGACTTTACTATAAGCAAGTCTTTATCGATTAAATGTGAGAACAGTTAAGTTAAACCCATGTATCTATACACTATATCAATTAAATGTGAGATTAGTTAAATTAACCCCATTTATCAAACCTTGGTAATTTATAGAGGTGAAAAGGTGATATCTAAACTACTAGGCCACCATAGATGATGGTCTTTGGGCTTAGAATAAATGATGGGCCTGTATATGCCTTTTACAACTAGAGACTGGACCTCATGTCCTTTAGTCCCATCCGCTAGAGCACCCGGATGACGTCATAGATCAGTTAACAATGGCGATCTAGAGAGAAAAACTAAAGGAAAGAAAGCTGAAGGAAGGATGGTGGATTAAATAAAATCACTGCAGGTTTGCTACTGATTATAGGAAAGACAATCCAGTGAGTTCTCATCTCAATTTCTTCAAGGTATTTCATTTTTTTCTTGCATGTTCTGATTCTTATGATCTTATTAAATCAATTTTTTCTGTTCATTTTGGTGAATTAGGTTAAATTTCTTTGTTCTTAGGACCAGAAATTTTGTGTCTTACACTATATTCTGTTTAAAAGTTGATTGGTATACGTATACGAATTAGAACTTTGAGTTTTGGGACGAGAATCTATAAACGAGTTTGAAGAATATAGGAGGACGAATTAAAAAAAAAAAACAATTGACAATAAACTGCTTTCTTTCGTTTTCATGTAAAGATTCTTTTTGCTCTCCTCGAAATGAAATGCTCGATGATGTCTGCTTTTGATAGATTCATTGGCGGAGATAATATACTGCTTTTAGACAGTTCATACGATACTTTCCCTTTAAATAAACTGTATCTTACACTGCAATTCAGTAACTTCTCATTTAAGATGGAAAAATATATGTTCGCAAATAAATATATAAAGTTAACATATTTGATGTTCAATTGTCATTGCTCATGAGCAAAAAGAAAAAAAAAAAAAAAAAAAACTTAAAGTATATACTTACACTATAGTTGTGGACACTGATATCCACATATTGAATACTATACTTATATACTATTTTCATCTTAATTCTGAAAATTCTCATAGAACTTTCTAAACTAAAGATGACTTCAAATTGAACCAGTACTATAATACTATCTTACCTTTTCTGGAAGTTTATTGCCTTAATGCAGTATGAGTACATAAATACAAAAAAGATATTAAAACCAACCAAAACTAGGGCTATTGGTCCCATAAAATCTGGGTTGTATCCAAAATGATTTTTGATATAGTCTTTAATTCTCGGTTCAAAAGGCATCCCAGGTACTAAGATGGTATCCTCCACATCACCATATTGTGATACTATTAGTCCATATACAGTCCAAGCTACAGGACAAATCCAGTAATACCATACCCACCACTTTGGAATTATCTGAAATATTAATGAATGATGAATAAAACTTCCATTTGATGAATTGAAGATGTATTATGATCACAAGTTAAAGATAACTTACTGGTCTTGGGATAAAGAATCCGGAAAAAAGATTGAAAAGTGAATAGAAAGCCGCTGCAAATATGGCTGCCACATGGTGATTTGGTGTTATGGCGACCGCCATCATTCCATAGTATGTGAAGTATAGGAATGAGAAGAAGTTCACAAAGTAGAACCAGAAAAACTTTGAAGCCGTCCATTCGAAACCCACCATAGCATACACGATAAGAGTGTAATATGAAGTTTGAACCAGAATATAGGGTATTTCTACAATTACCTGTACATAATGTAATTACCTTATATGTCAGTTATCTACTCTGGTCCTTATATTTTAGATGAAAGGCAAGAAAGGCAGAATGGAGCTTAGTATGGAAAACTGTGTAGTACAATTAGGACTAAGACGCTTAGATGAGCCTTACCTGTGCCATGGCACAAGGCAATGCTGAATACATCCCAGCAGCACGTTCTCTATAAAACACAGTTCTTTCAGTAGCTACAATAGGCTGCACGGTTGAGCTGTTAGTAATCCCAACAAATAGTACAGAACCATACATTGCCCCGATGATCGTCATAAGATTAGTTTGAGTTTCCCTGAAGCACGAGAAATATAGAAGAATGAAATAGCATATTATCACGCGGTGTCTTGAGCAAAGTCCAGATTGTTCATTGTGACTTAAGAATTTTACCGTTTACTTCCGACATTCCAAAAAATAGTACCAAGCATCAGAGCTGCTACTAAACTGAAGAAGTAGCGGACAAGATTATAATCTGGACTTCTCCAATAAGTCATCCATTGCTTCCAGACGCAGTATCTGAATTGGCCCCATGTGTTTTGAGAATACTGTGTTGGAAAGTAGAGGTCTTTTGCATCAGGAGGAGGTGTGCTCAACTCTTTAACTAGAGCCTTATTTCGTCTGTGCAAGGAAATTGCATCAGTAGCTGTCATGTCATTTCCAAATCCTAGACTTCTATTGTCACTCATTTTACTTACTGATGCAGAGACGATGATTTGTAGTGTTCAGCGAAATCCATTCCTAGTCTCACTTCAGTTGCAACCGAGCTGACTTCTAGCATCCATGTTGCTGGATTGTACTTGTCTTTAATTTTGGGAACTCCAGGAATCGCCTACGTTAGTTGGGAAAGTCTTAGTTTTGTCTTTCCACCAAAAAGTATATGGAAATTTTAGGAATATTAAATACCTCAAAGTACTCGATTATCTTTTGTGAATCCCGACCTAATGGTCCTGCATAGATCACTTGGCCTCCTCTTTTCATCAAAAGCAGCTATTGCGAATTAGAGAAAATAAAAAATTAAGATTTCAGATACGAACATGTTTATCCATAGAGAAAGAGAATTTTTTAATATTTTATACCTCGTCGAAAGCTTCAAATATATCAATGCTAGGCTGATGAATAGTGCAGACCACGGTTCTGCCCGTATCTACTGTGTTTCTAACAGTCCTCATAACAATTGCAGCAGCTCTAGCATCAAGACCAGAAGTTGGTTCGTCCATGAAGATAATCGATGGATTAGCAACGAGCTCAACTGCAATTGTTAATCTCTTTCTTTGTTCAGTAGACAATCCATCGACTCCTGGGAGACCGACAATAGCATCCTTTAGATTGTCTAGTTCGACAAGGTCCATTACTTCATCCACGAACATCTGGAGAAAGTATAAAGAATAAGTGTTTTTTAAGTATTCTAAAACATGTACTCACTGATTTCAGCTACTAACCATCTTTTCCTTCTTGCTGACTTCTTTTGGCAGTCGAAGGAAAGCCGAGTAAATCAATGATTCGTGGACAGTTACTTGCGGGGAGTGGATGTCATTTTGTTCGCAGTAACCTGAAATTCGAGCAAACGTTTCTTGTTTCTTTGGGAATCCGGATAATCTAATGTCCCCTTCAATATAACCCCCCGTCTTCCGTCCAGCTAGTACATCCATCAGGGTAGTCTTTCCTGCTCCACTGACTCCCATTAGTGCAGTCAGAACTCCTGGCCTAAATGCACCAGTTACGTCGCGAAGTAATTGGAGCCTATCCTCTATGACTCCTTGTTCCTTCATCTCCTGTTAAATTCAATCATTTAAGTTGATACTAATTTTTTTATTTTTTTATTATGAAATCATAGAAGATAATTGACCCTTACTGAAGGCATGTCCACGAAATATTTAACGTTGTCGAAGCTCATTGCAAGTGGAGTAAATGGAAGAACCATTCCTCTCTTAGGAGCAATACCCTCATCGGACTCGAAACTTGTACCCTCTGTTGTTTGAAGTATTGGCTCTCCCCCTGCTTCTTGTTCATCAGTTTCCTTATCTCTCGCCCGCTCCTTTGAAATTATAGTTGGTGACCCTCCAGGCGCTGTTTTGTTGGATTAGAGATTTTAAATCAGTTCCCAGAAAGTGAAAAACTATGTGTATCGGAAGTTTAAAAAAAAAAAAAAATGTTTTAGAATACTTACCTTTGAAGTACATTAAAGCAAAGGTGAAAAGGATGTTAAAGAGAATTATAAAACACAATAGGGCTGCTGCACCAATCCAAAACCAGTTTTCGACAGGAAAGACATCAAAGTTCTTTAATACCTCCTCGCCTAATCTTGTGACATTGTTCGAAGCCTGCAAATACGAAAGATATTCTAAAAGTGCATCTAGTGCAAACGACTTATATTATAAATATGGAGGGAATTCGACTATCGTGCTTACCTTTCTGTCCATCCACCTTGGAGCGAACATTTCATTTACTGTTATGGCATTGAAACTATAGAACAATGGCGAAATCCAGCATCCCCAACCCCACCAAACAGGGATTTGACCTGTCAAGAAAATAGAAGAAAGGCGTTACGTTTCAACCTATCTCAATAGTTAAAATTTGTGTTTGGTATATTGTAGCAACCTTTAGGAAGGATGAATCCACCCAAAAGAAAAACAATTAGAAGAGCTAGAGATCCTCCAGTGGTTGCAATGACTATTGTTCGGCAGATTCCTGCAATGAGTCTAAATAGCGCCGCAGCCATTTGCTGGATCAGAAACACCAGCAGTAATTGCTTGAAGAACCTGAGAATAGACACAATTAGTAGTTATAATGAAAAATAATAGGCGATTGAACCGGGATAAGTTGTGTACCTGCTAGCTTCGGGTGCAAATCCGATTGTGTAGTATGTCACAACCATCCAAACAATGGACTCAAACATGGAGAATGGTATCTTTAGAAGAAAAGCAGGGAGCGTAAAAGCCCAAGGCGGGTGAAAGAGAAGATCCCGGTGCTTGTAAAAGACGGGAAGTCTTTCGATAGTAAGTGGGAGTTCGGAAAAACCATTAAACATGTTAACAATCATGCCAAAAAGCAATGCACCTATATAAAGAGCCCCGTCTTCTTCGTTTCTCGTATGCCCTCTAGTACTCTTAAGAAACACAGTAGATGTAATGACTGCCATAATGATGATTTGGACAGTCTTGAAGACATAGAAGAAAGCATTCCTTTTCATCAATAGCCATTCTTTGTCAAAGTTGGCCTTTAGAAGCTCTCTTTTGGACACTTCATATTTGTTGTAAACTAGAGCTGCTTTGTGATTTCTGGATTTCTCATAAGGTACTGAGAACTCATTTTGAAGCCTCTTGCCCACATGGAATTGCTTGAATCTTTTGGCAAATTCAGGCACTGATATGTATCTGTACGACTTGCTCTGGTCTGCCCAGTACTGTTGTTGATCCTTTTTTGAGGTAACCTATTAATATTAAAAGAGATAGTAGTTCTATTAGACAGTCTATGTTGGAATGTAGGCTTTACTTTGTTTAGTTTTGAAATTTTGAAATTTTTTTAACCTTTGTTCGGGCATGGGCGAGTTGGGGAAAAAATCGTCTCGTCTCTATGCCTATTTCAGCACATGTCTGTTCTAACCACTCAAAATTCATACGTAGATATATTTTTCAATTTCACTTCTTTAGCCGTTATTATTTTAAAGATAGAAGAGATGAGAGAATATAGGTAATAAATGTGAATAATGACCGCTAAAGAAGTGGAATTGAAAGAGATATTTACATAACAAATTCTAAATGGTTGAGACAGACACGAAAATATTAGTTGAGGACAAAATATTTTTCGTGGCGAGTTGTCCTGAGAGAAGTTGTGAAATTTAGGTTGATTTTTACGAAAAAAGAGATTTTTTTGAGATGACAACTTGTACTATGATTATGCAAAGAAGTTAGGGTTGTTGAGAACTATTTTTCTGTATTAATCGCCAGATCATTTCAATCCGACAATTAAGTATTTCAATAACTATTAAAACTGAGCAAATAACTATTTAGATTAGGTGAATATGTATTTTTTCAACTGCAAATTCAATTACCAAATTTTCATCAGCATGTACTAAGAAAAAATGAGTGTCAACACTATAACCGAATGATTATGGTGAGTGAGTAGTACCTCTTGTAAGAAATCAGCAGTGCCCTTTCTTTCAGGACACTTGAATCCACAGCTGTCAAAGAATTCTAGAACATGATCTCGTGGGCCCTGATAGACAATTTGGGCTTCAGACAAGAGAATAATATCATCAAAGAGGGCAAATGTTTCTGGAGCGGGCTGAAGGAGGGACATTAAAACGGTTGACTCTGTTAACTGTACAATCTGTTGCAAGCATTTCACGATTTGAAACGTTGTTGAGCTGTCCAGCCCACTTGATATCTCGTCCATAAACAATGTCTTTGTTGGCCCAACAATCATCTCTCCTGTTTAAGATGGGCCCACTTATATTAGCTTAGCCCATTAAGCAATACTCCCTCCTATATTAGCTGATTCGACAGGAATTGTGAAAAATATAAATTAAGGTGACTCAACGACTCGATTGGTGGGAGACTTTGTTTTAACCCACCGCAAGAAGCCACCCCCACATTCGAGGGTTGAAACTTCCACACGGCAGCTGCCAAGATTCATTAAGCAATACTCCCTCAATTTCCATTTAATTGTCCTTTAGAAGATATATATGTATCCAAATTAATTGTATTTACTAGGAGGAAAAGTGTGTGTGAGAG
>JAOWBF010000039.1:15202083-15212558 GCA_028566175.1 Vinca major
GCTTAAGAGGATATATATATATATATATATATATATATACTCTCAGGACTAAGTGTGCAATTAAAATATTAGCATATAAAATCCTATAAGAGAATTATATTACAAATAAGTCCTAAACTTTTTACTTTGTAATTATATTACTTTTGTATTTGTAATATTTTTAAATTTTACATTAATATTAATATCCAGGTTTATATCAACGAGATATTTATTTTGAAAATTTTACATTAACTTTATTTTTTTTATTAATAAGTATATATTATATATTTTTTAATATTTATGATGTCACCGGGTTGATGAACGGGTCAATGACGGTCCGACCAATGACCCGTGACCCAATAACTTTTTCTGGTCGATGTCTGGTCCGAGTTTCAAAACATTGATTAGAAGTCCATTTGTACAGGATATTTGTATATATATATAGAAGTCCTTTGTACATTTTACTATTATTAGAAATAAAAGATACTACCTCCATCTCAAATTATTTGCAACGTTTCAATTTTTTAAACATCTCAAATTATTTGCCACGTTTCAGAAATCAATGCATATTTATTGTTAATTTTTTAGTAATACCCTTCATTTATTATTCAACTAACCAATATTAATAACTTTTTAGTCATTAAATAGGGTCATTGTGAACTTTTTTCTTCATAATAATTCTCTTTCAACAATTTTCTTAATATGCGTAAAAGTGCAAATGTTTCAAATAATTTAGTATTTTTCATCCCTCTCTCTCCTGTGTGCATTCTTTCTCTCTCTATAACGAATTCAAGTAACTGCCATCATTGATTTAGGGATTTCTTCACGTAATCTAATAAAAAAAACTTTAGGCTTCAATAATATAATTAGAATTTAATCACTTATATACTATGTACCACAATGCGGTAGGTAAGAATGTGCATCTCATGGGAGTCTCTTGCAAAAAGGAAAAAGGAAAAAGTTGAGTTATTATTGTAATTTGTAACGCAACCTTGTGTTCATCATTAGCAGTATTTTAATCAATAATGAAGATTAGGAGTCAAAAGCACCCACTAGAACATGTATGTATTGGTTGCATGACTTGTCCCCTGAAACTCTTTTTTTGCTTGCGTTAAGATTTCGAACGGAAGTGATAAATGGTGATATTACTTTGTTCGATGTGAATGAAAATATAATTTTAAAGAATATATTTATGTTAGACGACCAAACATAATTACCCATAAAGAATAGTCCTTTTGCTTTTGTATTTATTGAATTGCCTTACCTTTGTTTTGTTTTAGGGTAAAATATGCCTATGATCTTTAGATTTTTTCATACGTTTATTATTATTTTTATTCGTCAACTTTTTTAAAAAAAATTTATTATTATTTTGCATTACTTTTTTTGGATATCAAAATCCACAAAAAATATTTTCTTAAAATAAATAAATAAATAAAATCGACCAATTACTAGCAGGACGGCATTCCACCAGTCTCATTGTTTATTACTAGCAGAAGCGAGTGGCCAACTTCCAATATGTTACAGCTAGAAGAAAAGGACCAAAAGAAAGATATATAATATCTTATATTAATATAGCACCATATTTGATAGTATACAATTCTAATTGCTTATCACTAGAACAAAGAAAAGATTATAATATATAAAAGTAGTGGAAACTTATACATCCACTTTTGTAATTGGTTACAAAAATATATATTATCCTATGATTTCCACTTAGTAATCTGAAATCATATATTTACAATTCAGCTTTACTAATGAATCTCTACCTTGTTTGGAAGTTTAATGTCTTAATGCAGTAAGCATACATAAATGCGAAAAACAATGCAAAACCAACCAAAACTGCAGCTGCTAATCCCATGAAGTCAGGGTTGTATCCAAAATGGCTCTCTATATAGTCTTTAATTTTGGGTTCAAATGACATCCCCGCTACTGCAATTGTATCTTCCACGTCACCATATTGCGATACTATTAATCCGTAAACTGTCCATGCCACTGGACATATCCAGTAGTACCACACCCACCACTTTGGAATTCTCTGAAACATTTAGAGGAAATTAAATGTAAATTTTGTTGAATTGGAAATTTTTATTTTGATATGACCATAATAAGCTAAGATAATTAATGACTTACCGGTCTTGGGATGAAGAAGCCAGAGAAAAGGTTGAATAGTGAATAGAAAGCTGCTGCAAAAATGGCTGCTACTTGATGATTTGGCGTTATGGCGACGGTCATCATTCCATAGTATGTGAAGTATAGGAAGGAGAAGAAGTTTACAAAGTAGAACCAGAAAAACTTTGAAGCCGTCCATTCGAAGCCTACCATGGCATATACTATAAGAGTATAGTATGATGTTTGAACCATAATGTAAGGTATTTCTGCAAATACCTACACACATAATAATGTAATAACCTTAGTCTATCAGTTGAATAGTGTCCGATTCGTTGTTTAGGAGACTGAAACGAGCCTCACCTGTGCCATGGCATAAGGTAATGCTGAGTACATTCCAGCAGCTCGTTCTCTATAGAACACGGTTCTTTCAACCGCGACAATTGGTTGTACAGTTGAGCAGTTATTGACACCAACAAATAGTACAGCACCATACATAGCCCCAATGATGGTCATAAGATCAGCACTGCTTTGTCTGAAACATGGAAAATATAGAAAGAAGGAATTAGGTAATAGTCTATCAGTCGACTGTCTTGTAATTTAATGTAAAGTTCAAGAATTTTACCTTTTACTTCCGACATTCCAGAAAATTGTCCCGACCATCAATGCTGCTGCTAAACTGAAGAAGTATCGGACAAGATTATAATCTGGACTTCTCCAATAAGTCATCCATTGCTTCCAGATACAGGATTTGAATTGACCCCATGTGTTTTGAGAATATTTTGTGGTAAAGTAGAGGTCTTTTGCCCCCGGAGGAGGCGTGCTCAATTCTTTAACCAAAGCCTTATTTCGTCTGTCCAAAGAATATTTACATTAGATGCATTCCAGCAATTTCTAAATCATAGCTGTCGGTAGCTGTTTCATTTGACTTACTCGTGCAACGATGATGATCGGTAGTGTTCAGCAAAATCCATTCCGAGTCTGACTTCAGTTGCAATTGAGCTTACTTCTAACATCCATGTTGCTGGATTGTATTTATCCTTTATTTTTGGAACTCCAGAAATTGCCTGCATTAGTTGGACAAGTCTCAGTTTTTTGTCTTTCGCGTAAAAATGTTAACCGAACTTTTAGAAATGTTAATTACCTCAAAGTACTCGATAATCTTCTGCGAATGGAGACCTAATGGTCCTGCATAAATCACTTGTCCTCCTCTTTTCAGCAAAAGTAGCTATTACGAAAAAACAATAACATAGCATATTAGATCATGTGGATATGAAAAATTGAGTAGTAAAAGAAAGTGTCTTTTTTTAAATAGATTTTCTACCTCATCAAAGGCTTCAAAAATGTCAATGCTAGGCTGATGAATAGTACAGACAACGGTTCTCCCGGTGTCCACAGTGTTTCTAACAGTCCTCATAACAATTGCAGCAGCTCTGGCATCAAGACCAGAAGTTGGTTCATCCATAAAGATGATTGATGGATTAGCAACCAGCTCAACTGCAATGGTTAATCTCTTTCTCTGTTCGGTTGACAATCCGGTTACTCCTGGTAGTCCCACAATAGCATCCTTTAGATTGTCTAGCTCGACGAGGTCCATCACTTCGTCCACGAAAATCTGGAGAAAAGTACAAAGAAGATCAAGTAAATATACATTAATTTCAAACATTATTAGTGTAAAAGAAATGCTGCTACAAACCATTTTTTCCTCTTTGCTGACTTCTTTAGGTAGTCTAAGGAAAGCCGAATAGATCAATGATTCGCGGATAGTTACTTGAGGCGAGTGGATATCATTTTGTTCACAGTAACCTGAAATCCTAGCAAAAGTTTCTTGTTTCTTTGGGAATCCAGATATTCTAATGTCCCCTTCAATGTAACCCCCCGTTTTGCGTCCGGCTAGGACATCCATTAGAGTAGTCTTTCCTGCTCCACTGACTCCCATTAGTGCAGTTAGAACTCCTGGCCTAAATGCACCAGTTACATCGCGAAGTAATTGGAGTCGGTCTTCTGTCACTCCTTGTTCCTTCATTTCCTGTTCAAGATCAATGAGTCATTTTACGATTAGAAGTTAGAAAACAGGACGTCCAATTAGGGAAGAGGGGGGGAAAGTAGATGCTTACTGGAGGCATGTCGACGAAATAATTAACACTGTCAAAGCTCATAGCCAGTGGAGTGAAGGGTAGAACCATTCCTCTCTTAGGCGCGACACCACGTGCAGACTCAAGACTTGTGCCATCATTTCTTGTACTTCCATTAGCATTTGATTGACTACTCATTCTTTGAAGTGCCATTTCTCCTACAAGAAATCAACACAGGAAGATATAATATAATCTTTTTCTTAAAAAATTTACTGATGGTAATTGATATGGTAATTTTGATCATGAGTATTACTCGAGTTATTTCTGTCAAGTGCGGATAAGGGTAGTGAATCTTTCTTGGACTTGACTTTTAGAAATCTTGGCTCATGATTCTCTGCTTCTTGTTCTTCAATTTCCATATCTCTTGCCTGTTCTTTGGAAATTGTAGCTTGTGGCCCTCCAAGAGCTGTTGTTTTAGGAGAGAATTTAAGAATAAGATTCATAATCATAGTAAATTCTAAAGTAGTTTTTAAAGTCGAAAACTTACGTTTGAAGTACATTAGAGCAAAGGTGAAAAGTAAGTTAAAGAGAAGAGTAAAACCAACAAGAGCTCCTGCACCAATCCAAAACCAGTTCTTATCCTGAAAGACGTCGAAGTTCTTTAATATCTGCAAGCCTAGTATTTGATTGTTTGGAGCCTGCAAATCGGACAAAACATAGTTAAGACACATTTCTATTTCTTTATGGTATGGCTTGTTTATTGAATTTGCACATGTTTTCTATTAGTACCATTTTGTTCATCCATCTTGGTGCAAACATTTCATTTACAGCCATGGCATTGAAACCATAAGTGAGAGGTGAAATCCAGTAACCCCATCCCCACCAATCAGGAATTTTACCTGTCAAGATGGTAAGAAAGTCATCAGTTCAACTCATCCAATTACCGGGGAAAGAGGACAGTGTTAGAACAAACAAACAAACCTCTAGGAAGTATGAAGCCACCCAAAAGAAAAATAAGTAGAAGAGCTAGTGCTCCTCCAGTGTTTGCAATGATCATTGTTCTGCATATTCCAGCAGTAAGTCTAAATAACCCTGCAGCCATTTGCTGGATCAGAAACACTAGCAACAGCTGCTTGAAGAACCTGATAATTAAACAAAATTCATAGATGGTTAAACTCACTATCAAGAGCGTGACTCATGGGCCTGGCGGCACCACATAAGCTTATATTCATATTCTATTTTAGACGTTTTACAGATATTCGATGTGGGGTCAGGGGTCATACAAATAAATGATAAGTAAATTACCTGCTAGCTTCAGGGGCAAATCCAATGGTGTAGTATGTGACAACAACCCAAACAATGGATTCAAAGATTGAAATTGGTATTCTTAGAAGAAAAGTTGGGAGGGTAAAAGTCCAAGGTGGGTGAAAAAGAAGGTCCCTATGCTTGTAAAAGACTGGAAGTCTTTGAATTGTAAGTGCAAGGTCAGAAAAGCCATTGAACATATTAACTATCATAGAAAATAGCAATGCACCAATAAAAACTGCCCCATCTTCTTGAGTTCTTGTGTGCATTCTAGTCCTTAAAAATACTGTTGATGTAATTAGTGCCATTATTATAATTTGGACTGTCTTGAAAACATACACAAATGAGTTCCTCTTTATCAATAACCATTCTTTATCAAAGTTGGCCTTTAGAAGCTCCCTTTTGGACACTGCATATTTCTTGTAAACCAATGCTGCTTTGTGAGTCCTGGTTTTGTCAAAAGGGACTGATAGTTCATTTTCTAGCCTTAAACCCACATGGAAACACTTGAATCTTTTCGCGAATTCCAACACTGATATGTATCTGTACGACTTGCTCCGGTCTGCCCAATACTGTTCTTGGTCCTTTTTTGATGTAACCTGTTATTATTAAAAAGAATCCTTCATTAAGACATTCTTATAAAATCATGTCATTCCACACTCCGCTCACTATAAATATAGGTTCGACGAAGTAATGACATTATGGTAACCTCTTGCAAGAAATCAGCAGTGCCTTTTCTTTCAGGACATTTGAATCCGCAACTTTCAAAGAATTCAAGAACATGATCACGTGGGCCCTGGTAGACAATTTGACCTTCGGACAAGAGAATAATATCGTCAAAGAGGTCGAATGTTTCAGGTGCAGGCTGGAGTAGGGACATTAACACGGTGGCCTCTGTTAAGTGGACAATCTGCTGCAAACATTTGACGATTTGAAATGTTGTGGAGCTGTCTAGCCCAGTTGATATCTCGTCCATAAACAGTGTCTTTGTTGGCCCAACAATCATCTCCCCTGTTTAAGATATGTATAGGAGTTAATAGCCCAGATTTTATCGAGGCCCAATAATAATAATCTCCTCTATCAGTTTTTGCTCGCATAGGGATGACAATTTAGCCCGTACTCTGTCTCGCACCTATTGAGAATGGGGCGGGGCTATCCCGTAGAAAGAACGAGGCAGGTTTGGATGTGATATTTGTCTTGCCCCGTTTTAACCCGTTTGAATATATATATGGTAATTATACTGAGAACGAGACGGGACGGCAGATCAAAATGCAGGGCGAGGCATGGATATTAAGATACTCGCCCCAACCCGCTCCGTTCACATCTTACATTGCAAGCGTAGCCCATTTACATTGTTGGTTTTCTTTTTACATTTATTTATTAATATAGATAATATTAAATTCTCGCTCTATTCAGACAATCTCTGATAACAATAGTTTATTGATTGAAAAAGGGAAAAAAACAAAAAGAAGGATCCGTTTATGGAAATGGCTTCTGAATTAGTGGGAAAATTGTCCGTCCCCAATTGATATTTTTATATATGTCTAAATTACTCACAATTCACTACATGACAAATTATAAGTGATTGGAACCAATTTGAGAACATCAATTAGGAACATACGATTTTTTACCCAATTTTGATTGGTTAGAATGTGCTGTAGTTTTCATAAAAAAAAAAAAAAAGAATGTGCTGTAGTAGGTGGAATGAATTATTTATTATATTTTCTTCTTCAACTAAAGATTTGACTACTTCATAATCTTCCACTTTTTGAGTGGGTAGAGAGACTTGGTCTTGAGAGTAAGAGCAATATTTTCTCTAGTGCTCAGAGATTATGATTTTTGATAAAAATATGAAAGTGAACAAATTTGATCCAAAATAGTGGAAATTTCGTCATTTCGCATGAGAGAATAAAAGAAAGATAGGAGTTGGTAGTTCAACTTATGGGGTTATGGATTTGGTCAGAAAACAAATTCATTGTAACCAAACTCCTATGGAAGTCAATTTTCTGTCTATGTCTATAGTTGTATGCCACCAACTTTACAATAATAACATTCCTAATAATTAAAATATCTTAGGGAAATTTTTAAAAATAAAATATTACCTGTTGTAACTCGTTTCTTTTGGCCTCCTGAAATTCCTCGTATCATTTCATCTCCAACAATTGTATCCCTACATACATCTAGTCCCAATATCTGCATTTTCAATTTTGCAATAAACTTATATTTGTTAGTGATCCTATTAAAATTTTCTAATCATAACTACTTTCTCCGTTCAGAATTAGATAAATAAAAGTAGTAATATTTTATATATGGTTTATAGTCAATTTCCATAAAATGTCGATCGTTTACCGACTATGCCCCCATGACCACAGCACTAGAGCAGCTGAATCCCACCCCTAAACCCTTGTAGGTTGAAATAATAACATATCTAGGAGTAGTAGGTAAGTGGAAATATTTGACCCAGGATAGAAACAGGGTTGGTGGTGCCTCTTTCGTGTCTAAAAGTAGTGGTGCTAGGATAAATAATCCATGTCCATATTGAAACTTCCCCATTTGATATAAAACTAATGAGATGTAGATTTTGATCTTCTGTCTCACTTTATATAAAATTAATAAATTATTACGTATTAAAATAATTTGATGTTTTCTTTTAAATGTTGAAATGGTAAGATGGGAAAGTAAAATATACATCAATTATGTATGAATGAGACAGATGATTCCAAAATCATAAGATAATATCAAATTGTTACATATTTTTTAAAGTTTAACAGTATGCATAGCACGTACCCTCAGTGTGTAGTCGGTATTCAGATTGTTTTCAATACCTTGCATGGCTGTTGCCTGAGGTAAAAAATTAAAACAAAATTCCTTAGTCAAACACTACAAATATATATATTGTTAAATTGTCGTAACCATTTGGGGTTTTTACTGATTTCGGCTCTTACCTTCATGAAAAGATCCACTTCAGCCTCAGGAAAGATTCCAGCTTCCCTCTCCCTTCTTGCAAGTTCCGCCAAAAGGTCTACATTAATTAATAAATTTTGTAATTATTTATTTATTAACAATAATTTAGAAGGAAAAAAAAGAAGAGAAAATTCATCGAGTGAGGATGGACTATTTTAAAATTACCATAACGTGATCCAACCCCTTGGCATCTTGCGGAGAAATCTAGGGTTTCTTTAACGGTCATTTCTCCAACGTGAACATCATTTTGACTAATGTATGCAGATGTCTTTTGCGGTACAAATTCATTTAGTCTATGTCCATTATAGGTAATATTTCCTCTAACCTGAAAAATCCCATTAAAAAAATCACTTGAAGAACTTTTCTTGTTAAAGTTTATTCCTTGTTTTTTATATGATCAAAGAATCATTAATTGAAATTTGGATTATATCCCACCTTCAAGCTATTGTCTAATTTTCCAGCCAAAGCCAATAACAATGTTGTTTTACCAGAAGAAGGTGGTCCAAGTAGAAGAGTCATCCTATTCAAGGAAAAAAATGATAAGCAAATTGGATTTTAGTCAAATGACAATTTTATCCTCGACAACTTGCATTATCAATAGAACAGGGCGGTCCTAACATTTCGGGAACATTACCATTTTCAACTTGTTACAATTTTTAAAATAAACAAAATATGATATTATAAAACTACAAAATATGCTTTCTTCGAATATTGGTGGAGGCAAAATCGTCAATAATAGTATCAATATCTATATTTTTTAGCTTCTCAATTGGATATTTAGGTTGAACTTAACATATAAATATGTTATATTTGAAAATTTTGGGGCCCTTGCACCATCCTACATAAGGCTCGGGCCGGCCCTGGATCGAAGACAAACATATGCCAAGTCTAATATCAATTTGTTGTTATATAAAAAAAAAGTCTAATATCAATAGATATTGCTTCAACGTGCATGATAAACAAATAATAACAATGATGATAATAATAAATAATTCGATCAACATCAGTGATCTAGTTCACCTACATAAACAAATAAATGAGAGGGATAAAAAAAGCTTATTTTAGTCTTTGTTTTTATTAATGAAAATGTATTAATCATGAAAGCAAACCTTGATGGTTTAATAATGCCAGAAGCATCTTTAAGAATAGTAAGCTTTGCTCTTTCAGCCAAACGTATCCCCAGACAACTCAATGCTGATTCAGCGATGTTTCGAGCAGCGTTTGGTAGTGTAGGAAGAGCTCTATCACCTATGAAACACTCGGCTTCGATGCTTAAATTCTCGTATCTAACCTCCACTGTTGGTAGAGATATCCCAACCCTGCAAATTTAATTTAATTAATTTCAAATAAATTTAGATAACTAAGTTGATTGTGACATTAATATTTGATTAAACTTGATTTGATCTTTTCAAATAAAAGTTCGGTCGAAATTTTAAATGTCATGTAATGGAGTCAAAATCAAATTAAATAGTGAGAAGAAATCAAAGAAAATGTAATGTTGGTTAGCTGTCTTTGATTCTCTGTGGATTTGGACAACATAAGTGAATGTACTCACGTTGGATGCTTTGATATTAAGTTGCAAAACAAAACTCTAAAGAATGGGATGGGAGAATAGTCTTCCTCGTGAAGGAACTTTAATACTTCGGAAATTAAATGTTTATATTCTTATTTTTTAAAATAAAAAAGTGAACTTTCAATTTTTTTTTAATTTCAGATCGAAGATAACTAAATGATAGTATTGAATTACAATTTTTTTTTGCTTTCTTTAGTTACCATGTCAAGTTTATGAAACCGAGAATTGAGTTACAGTTTATATTAATGAGGTAAAGAGAATTGTATATATGTAAAAAACTACTACCTCCATTCCTAAATATAACTTTTACTACATGTTGCGAAAATTAAGATGTTTTTGTAATCAAATTATCAATATTACTCTCTTAAATAAAATTAGTAGTATACAAGTAATATTTAATAGAGTAATATTGATATTTTAATTTACAAAAACATCTTAATTTTTTACTTTCTTATTTTTCGTAACATTTAATT
>JAOWBF010000039.1:15264040-15274551 GCA_028566175.1 Vinca major
GGCTTATATTAAAATTTCCTTCTTATTTTTTAAATTCCTCTATTTTTTATAAAATATAAATTACATTCTTGATATATAAAATTTTTTTTAAAAAATGAACGAATTAATAATACAGAAAAGGAAAAACAAGAATTACTAAGTGAATTCGTCTTGGTTCCCAATATGAGGAAATGAACAAAACGCCATGAATAACATCCTTCACATTTTTAAACTGACCTACTGAGGAAAAAAACAGAAATTAAACAGAAATAATAATTGTTTAAATTAACATGAATCATAATAAGTGGACTGGGGTAACTTAGCCCACTTTGTCAGGCCTAATAATATATCTCTCCTACCAATCTAAAGATCAGAATCCAGTTTGTGAGAAGGCAAATTATCTTATTAATAAAAAGTAAAAGAAGTGAGTTCAGTTCACCTGATTTCATATTTAATCTTTAACGGTTTATTCTCGGTAAAATTACGTTTCAGGTGAGATAATCTTTTTGAAAATACTTAGAAAAAATAAATTAGAGTCACTTCGTATCACAAGCTTACAAGCACAATTTCCTAAAGTGTCCACCAAGACTCTCTAATTAGGGGTCCAATCGAGTTATATGAGGCGAGTTTAACATATATTATTACGCTTAGTTCAATTCAAATTTGGAGAAGCTTTTTTTTTCCCTGGCAGCACCTAGTAATTCTCTAAAGAGAATTTTATTGCCCCTCGTAGGAGGCGGGTGTCGAACCTACGACCACTCGGTTGCAGGTCAAGGCTTGCCCCAATGGGCCACAGCCTTCTTGACAAATTTGGAGAAGCTTAGCTCAATCTAAGCTCTCATAAACTCATCAACATTAAATTCATGCTCACCCCACATTTTATTGTGTGAGTTTGGCTGAACTCGTGAACCTTAAGAGCCAAATATACACTAGCAAAAGAGATGAAATGAGGGCTTTTACTGTTTTGCTAGTCTTTTTGTTTTTTTATTTTAATTAGAAAAATTGGTAACAGTATTATATATAAGTGTGAGCTTTAAATGGACTAATCGGAATTAAGCACATTCTTAACTCACATTAAAATTAAACTTTAATATGAATTTACGCTTAACTGGCTGACACTCACATTTTTCTTGATGAGCAATTCTATGAGAAATTCAGCCCACTTGCACCTTGAGTCGGCCCAAAACAAATTTTCCTTGTGTAGCAAACATTTCTAGCAAAGAGAAAAGAAATCCTCATTTGAGCAAGGAGGACCTTCGGCCTTCAAAGCCTAGTGGTATTGAAATTAATTAGAATCTGCCCGTGGGACAGTAGATTTGAGTAGTACAATATATTTGATGTAGACTGTTGTTCCGTTAGATAATATATTTATAATATAGGACATAAATTTGAGGAAGAATGATATTTTTTTAAATGGCCATTTTTGTATTATTTTATGGCTATTTTAATAGCGTTAAAGGATACTAAATCGAATTTCAAATTGAATTCGGTTTTCGAATTGAAAGCGGTGGTGTCAATCGAGCTTGGCACAATTGACGCTCGACTAATATAACAAATGAAAATGAAAATCTCAACTCACATGAAGAAATTATACAAAGGGTTAGGAATACGGATCGTCTTTTCCACCCCTTGTCCCATCTTTATACCAGTCGTAAAAAAAAAATTAGGAGTGTCCAACAAAGAATCCACAAATTTTCTTATAATATAGTATATAATTATTTTAAAAGAAAAAATAGACGATGAAAAAATAAATAAGATATAAGATCCAAATTTATTATAGAGTTGTCAATTGAATTTACTTGAGTTCAAAATATTGGGTCGGGAACTAGACCCACCAAATGAAGACCCAAGTTCGGTTTTTATTATATTTGATCTGAGTCTTTTAATTAGAATTCGGACTCAATTATGTTGGTCTCATATCTTATATAAAATTATAAATCTTAATTGAGTCTTTAAGTTCTTGAGTTTTTTTGATCTAAACAATTATAGCTAAGACTTAGTACCCTTGAATCATATATATGTTTATCTGGATCCAGACTCATATGAGTCCCTATCCATTCTTGATATAGATATAAAAAAAGTATGTCTAGACTATCCAGTGAGTCTGGGTTTGGATTTGGCCCTTTGAGTTTCATTGACAGCTCTACTTACATAAGTAGTCCGCTAAATAAAATTCATTTGTGATTGTAATTGATTGTATTTGTAGGGAAAAACAAAAGAGTTAGTCTAGGATAAAGTTGATTGAAAGAAGAACACTAAAAACTCATGCCTTGGTAACAAAAGTTCCTTTGATCGCGGAATCAGTGACCCCTTAATCCATTTTTACAGATACCATCGCCTCAACTAACCAATTGATGGTGATCAAAATAACAGCCGATAGGTAGCTTCGTTAATCTCACGGGATACCAGTGCTAAAAAGAGCTTTATTTTGCACTCATGACCACAATTTCTCAGTATACTTTCCAAACACACATTTCCAGTGGCTATATATATATAATGCAAAAATAACCTACATTCATCTGTTGTTTTTTTTTTTATTACTTTTAATGGGCTGCAACCCAGCATTTTCTTGTATGAATTAATGTTCCCAAGTCTTGCTTTAATTTATTCATGGCGAAAATTTGCTGCTCTATTGAATTGGAGCCCAGAACCTTGAATCAAGGACAACTCGACCAAGCTAGGGTAAATCATTTTGTCTTTTTTCTTTTTCTTTCCCTTTTTCGGGTATTTTTTTAAGGTTTACACTCTTCTAAAGTCAACAGTATTTGCCTATAATTTAATTATAGAACTAAGAGATGTATGTCGCAGTGATAACAACCATCTTACCAGACCATACATTTTCGTTCAATACCTGAGAGCAAAATTATCGTATACTTGCAAAATTCCTTTACAGTTATGTCACAATCACATAATTTCAGGAAGTTGCTGTTGGAGTAATTCAAAATAAGGAACCCAATGAAGCATCAAACATATTTCTTGAGGTACTATATACATACACATTAACTAATTCCATAACCTTTGAACATATTTTTTGCACCTATTATGTGGTAACACGCTAATCTAACTCTATTTTTCTTGGAGTAATTAGAAATTGCAATTTATTTATTTTCAGGGACAAAAACCAGTTGCTGCAATAAAGGAGATGGCTGTATTAGTGGTTAAAGGAACAAACAAACTGGAGAATGAAGAAAAGTACTTCAAGGAAGACAATACTTGTAATATTAAGAATGAGAAACCCCCATGCCAGTGCTCAATCAACTTACGCTCATCAATAATAATGGATTCCCCCGATCATTCTAATTTTAAGGAGCCTTTTTCAGCTCCTTTTTGATTAATAGGATTTCTTCCATATTGAATAAAGACTATGATTTACATGACTAGAACACGCAATCTTTCATTTTATATTACGTTACGTATTTTCTTTTCATAAACAACAGTTGTTACATTCAATTTCAGATTAACCTCCTACCGGTCAATTCCTCGTGAATTTTTTCATTTCTGATTATATGTAACACTTTAATTATATTTTTTTAAGAAGGTTATTATTAGTTTAAAAAAAACCCTTAATATCCATATCTACTAAATCCAAAAATCAAAAAAAATTATACCCAAGAATATTAGAGATTTTTTTATATAAAACAAGAAAGAGAAAATGTAAGAAGCTAAATTAGAAGTGCAACAGATATTATTTTCCCTTTTTTAATTAAAATTTCCTATAAAATATGGTGTAATTTTGTTTGCTATGGATAAATTGATTAAGATTGGCTTACAAGTATAAATACGATCGAACAATTTCTAAGATTAGCTAAATTAAACTCACTTATTGCACAGAAAAAAAAAGAACTTACATGAGCATATTGTGTTACACGTATAAGTTTAGGAACAAACTGTTGTAGCCACCAGCAGGGCCGAAGGGCAGAGGAAACCCAGTGATGGGCCAACCCAATAAAAAACCAGCCCAAAATTTTCTCTGGCCCATTAGACCCTCAGCCTGTATGGTACTATCCAAATAAATCTGCTTGGCCCATGAAACTGGACCTAAATCTGAATGTCCAACCCGCAATTTATTCTCGTTATTAGTTAAGGCCATTACAGTCATTTCATTTAAGCTTCAAAAAATTTTAAACCTTCCTTTTTCAGCGTGGAGCGGACGCCTTTATCAGTTTGAATTTTCCCTGTAAATACAAAGCTCTCTAAACTAGGGTTTCGTTTGCCCGCTCTGAATTTCTGTGCTCACGGGAGACGCACCGACAATCCTCCGATCAATCTTCTTCATCTTCATCAATCTACGGGTATTCCTCTCTCGATTTAACTTTTTCCAGCTAGAATTTACTTTTTTTTGTTTTTTCCTTAGTTTTTGTTAATTTCTCTAGCTGAATTAGGCTAATTGATTAAGTTTTGAGCTAATCTAACTCTATTTTTTAATTTTTTTTTATAAGTCCAACTATGTTTATATGAAATTTTGTTTTCATTGCTTTGTATCTGATTAATTCATTTGTAAATAAGTTGTTTCTTTAAATTTTAGTTTCTGTGAAGTGTATGATTTCTCGAGGTGAATTATCGACAAACTTGATTAAGTTTTGTGCTAATAGAGCTCCGTTTATTTAAAATGTGTGTTTGTACCTTTGTCTGATTTGTTCATTTGTACACAAAGCTGTTTGCTTAAATTTTCAATATCTGTGAACTGTGATTTTTCTAGCTGAATTATAGTTAATGATTGAGTTTTGAGCTAATCCAACTACGTTTATTTGAAATGTATGTGCATAGCTTTTTATCGGATTTTCTTTATTTGTACATAAGTTGTTTGCTTAAAATTTCAGTATATGTGAAGTGTACGATTTCTCGAGATGAATTATCGTCTAATTGATTGTATAGTTATGGCTTTTTTGAGTTGTTAATAGGAATGATATATTTTCTACTTTGTTTTGTGGGAGTAATTTGATGTTTCAATTATGTGCTTACGTAGGTTCTGAAGAAAAATGAGCACAACAGTTCAGAGGACTCCGAAGTCCGGTGGGAGGCAGTCCTTATTTTTCCAAGATTTAGCTACGCCAATTTCTTCCAGAAAATCTGCTGGAAAATTTGCAACCCCTGGGCAGGCAGCTGCAGTATCAGCTCTATGGCGGGAGAATTTTGCAAACACTGATCTTCCGCCTCCACCAGTTTTCACCCTTGAAGACCGATCAGATTTTTCACCAGAATCCGGGATTGCGGATTATCCGGTGTCCCCAGAAATCAAGTCTGATCCAAGAACTCCAATCCGGAGCTTCGGCAGGGAGTTTTCGACTCCTAAAAGCAAGTCCGAGGCGAGCAATTCATATGCCGCAACTGGTAAGCAGCAGCAGAGTCAGCAAAGCCCTCTACCTTTAACTTGGTGGTCGTCGCCTGCAAAGACTGGAGGTAGTGCTGAACAAGATGATAAGGGAAAGGGTTCTCCCGTTGAAGGTGTCGTTCAACCTGGTGCTTTAATAACACTTCCACCCCCCAGGGAAGTTGCAAGGCCTGAGATGCAGAGGAATTCGGTTCCCGTAGCAAGCCTTGATGAAGAAGAATGGGTGACAGTCTATGGGTATTGTCTTACTTGAACATTTTTTGAACTTCCTCTGGCATTCATGAGAAAATTGTTTTATACTTGATAGCACTACCTGATGCTGAATGATTGGTGCCCATGGAATGACCGTTGTTAGACAGTATCTTGACTCCACACTCTGAAAATTTCTAATTTTTCCCAAAACATCAAAATGTATTGCCTGTTCTATAATCACACGAGAATAATGTCTGCAAAACGTTGTTTATGAATTCCATGCACAAGCACACGTGGAGACAGGGGGGCAAGGGATGCTAATATGCAGCGTACCTAATTAGTATTAGATTTACAAGAAAGACAAAAGATTCTGAATCCCAAGGTTCTATAACTTGATTTTTGGAGTTCATTCGATGTATGTAGATTGGTTTGCTATCTTCCCTTCTTCTTTTTTCGGCCAGGATATGGAACAAGATATGATGAATTCTGTCCTTTCTACTGCACTCGAGGTAAATGCAGTAGAGTAAACTCCTTACATGAATTTTGGGTTCAGATTGAGTTCCCTACATGTTCTACAGAGTAAACTCCAGGACCTCTGTTAATATACTCATATGCACTGCAAGTTTAAAGAAGAATAAGCTTCCCCTCCATTTTGAGCATCATTGAACTTTTATAATTTATTGTGCTTCTTCTGTTTATCTTTTGATTCTTTTTCAATGTTTCTCAGCCTCCTGTATTAAGTTTTGAATTTTACTTCTTATGGTGGTTTACATTTGCATATGTTTTCCAGTTTTTCTCCAGCTGACACCAATCTTGTTTTGCGGGAGTTTGAAAAATGTGGGATGATTCTGAAACATGTTCCTGGTCCAAGACAAGCGAATTGGATGCATATTCTATATCAGGTCTTCTGCTTTAACTATGCTTCTAATTTGTTGGAATATTTCATTTTCAATGTCCAAGTGCCTCCATTGTTTGTTGTGTGTATATTTTAATTTGTTAAGTTTTACCTTAAAAGTTCACTTCAACACAAGCTTATATTTCCATTCCTTAGTAACCTGGATGGCCGTTGAAAGATTTTCCTTTTGGGTCGAAGTAACCATAGGGTGAGATCTGGTTCTGGTTTGACCTGATATGGTCTTGTTATTCTTTATTCTTAATCTTGATATTATCTGGAAAAATTTCCTTCGAGGTTGTTACTTTATGAACACGAGTTAATTGGTCTCATTTTCTTGTTGAGAGGCTACTATGCTTCATCTTAAACAAGATGCTAGAGGATGGGCTGGATTTATAGTTTAAATTTTACATGGTTAGAATGGAACTGATTACTTGTGTTATGGATCTTTTGATGACCAGCTCAGTCATGCAAAATACCTTGTTTCAGATATCTGAAAGTATAACGAGCTGTTGGCAATTCTTGTGTTTGACTCCAAAAATTAAGCAACGATCCTGTGTCCATGTCAAATTTAACTGAAGTTTAGTATGAATATAGTATTATGAATATGCCGCATGGCATCATTGTATCTGATTATTGCATTTGAAATGTGGTATCACACGAGAGTCTAGCAAATTTTCACATACTGGGCTAGAAACAGTTGTGAATATACTCTAGCAGCATATTAGCATATGTATTAGTTTTAGGTATGTTAAACAATTTGTGTGACGTTTTGACTCTGAAAATAATTTGCAAGTTCTATAATGTAGATAGCATGCCCTGTACTAATTGCACATGCCTGCTAAATCTCCAGTTGTGATCATGAAGGTTGCGCTTATTAATCTATCCTTCCTTCCAAAGTCCGGTTCAACTGCTTCTGTTATGTTTCATATATTAGTACTGAAATTCGGATTTCTTTTACTGCTTTGGTGGTGCAGAATCGTGCTGATGCTCTGAAAGCCCTTAGGAAAAACGGGATTCAAATAAATGGAGTTCTCATCATCGGTGTGAAACCAGTTGATCCCATGCAACGTCAGACGCTGAATGAAAGGCTTAACAATCAAGGATTTATGACTTTCCCACCTGCATCTTCAAGTCAGACTCCAGAGTCAAACTCTTTTTGTTCTTCCCCTTATCCGCAGTATCTTCAGAATGGCAGCTCTGGCAACCGCCAATCTGCTGGTAGTGTTGCTGCACCTACAAAATCATACGTTTCCAAAATAGTGGACTTGATGTTTGGTGTCTGATCATACATCTCACTGTTTTCCTGTACTCTTTTTTTCTGTGATTTCTTGGGCAAAAGTGATCCTTGCCTTCTTGTGCCTTTTTTTGGTGTCCATCAATTAGTGCAGTTGTAATGGGTTCTTCCTTATTTAACTGGTATTTTTGTTAATTGAAGTATACAAAAATGTTACAGGACTTGATTTCATAGTTGTCATAGGCAAGACCTTTTCTCTTGCAGTCTGCAGCTGGGTTGGGCCGCAAAATTGCACTTATAATTTTTCAATACTTTCATACACAATGACTTCTTAATTGAGCCCACCAGTGGGGAAAACCGCAATGTCTGTCACATTTACTTATAATTTGTCACGTCGATATCTTTCCAAAGTATACTTCTTTAGTCTTGATTATTTTAAAGAGAGGAGAGACCGAAAAAATGAAATTGGAGAGGCATTCACATGGCGAATTTTGAATGATTGTGACGGACTATTTTCTGTTTTACCAGTGAACGTATTTATTTAGATTTGAAAAACAACTCGTCAAAAAAAGAAAATTCTAAACTATTCATCCATTTTAAGGCCTGAAAAGAAAGTGTTATAGACATTTTCTTTTTTACAAAATTCTGGGTTTCCAACTGCCACACTCATGATCTAGGAATTAATTAGTTACTGGAAAGAAGGTAAAAAAAAATAAAGAGCAGACCAGGTCAAAGGAAGAGTATATCCCACGTCTAACCTCTTCAAAACAAACTGCCCATAACTACACAAACCACGTTCCACCTCCTCTCCTATATATAACCATTGCATTTGCACTTTGATAATCATAAAAACCAATAGTTATTTATATTTACTGTGTGAACTTTAAGGAAAAAAGAGAGAAAAGATGGCGTCCTCCACCAATTGCTTGAGTTTCTTGTGTGTTTTTGTTGTCAATGTTGTGCTGATGATAGCGATTAATAACACAGCAAGTGTAGCTGCTGCTGAGGAATTCAAAGTTGGTGAAGGTGTAGGATGGCACCAGCCTGATCCTAACCACACTCATTTCTACACTCTCTGGGCTTCCCGAATGAGATTTCACGTTCGAGATTCACTTCGTTAGTTCCATTCTCTTTCTATATTATATTTACTTGCTTCTATTCTCTCATGCACACATTTTTTTAACTTTACAACTATCCGTCACACTTTCTATCTTATACTACGTCATATTTGTAGGAAAAAATATTGTATGTTCCTTTGTCAATTCGTAAGTTTTGAATTTACTACTCTGTAAAGATCTATATGACAACGCTATTAAGTGGTTTGATTATAATAATATTACGAAGAATGTGATAAGATACTAGAAAGAATGTCCGATTCTAATTTTCACTTTTGTGCATTTTCAACAAATTCAGATTTTTGTCTCATTCTTCTTTTTTTCTCATGACGAAACTCAAGAAAAAATTATTCAAAATCATTGTTCACCATGCTTCTATATGTTTTTTGGCCGCAGATTTTGTGTACAAGAACGATTCAGTTATGGTGGTGGACAAATGGGCTTACTATCACTGCAATTCAAGCCACCCAATATCCGTCTTCAACGATGGAAACACACTGATCATTCTTAAAAAGCCCGGCCCGATGTACTTCATAAGTGGGGATCCAGAACACTGTGAAGGTGGGCTTAAACTATTTATTGATGTACTGGAACTGCACCCAAGATCGCATTCTCCTCCTGCGATACCCACTCCGCACAAGCCCAAGCCAGATGAGGAGGCTCCATCTCCATCTCCACTTTCCAATTCTGGACTGCAAGTTTCTGTTTCTTTGCTTTCAACTGTTGTTGTAGCTTTCATAGCTTTACTTACAGTGTCTGGATGATTTAATTCTTCTTTCACTTCCTAATTATAATTTCTAGGGTTTTTTTAGGATGATTTTAATTTGATTTTTCCATTTGATGTTGGGTCTGTTCACATTATTCTTAGTTTGCTATATTCAAATTTATTGGATATTTTTATGTAGTAATATTATTTTGAGGCTGATTATATACCTCAATTGGGCTCAAATATTTATTCTAACATATGCTTCCTTTTTACATTTTTAGGAACAGAATTTGATTATTATTATCTGCGTCTTTTCTTCTCCTTATTACAATATCTTGAAAACTCTTCACACAATGAATCATTATTATTTTTTCAGAAACCATTATTATTAATAGAGGTTTTATTAACCTCGTTGATCTCTTCCCCAAATATAGAGAAATTGGAGAGTTAGGTATTTGAGAATAAACTAAAGTATCTAAGCTATGGAATTGGAATTGGTTTTCCAATTTCAATTTTTTTGTTTGGCTATCGACAAAATCATGGAATTGGTCTTGTTTAACTGTCAACAAAATTTTGGAATTGGAATTCCAACCCCCTTCAATTCCACAAAATCAATTTCATTTTATAATCGAAGAATTTGAACTCAAATTCCACAAGATTTATTGTAGATTATAAATATATTATACATACAAGTTATAGCCTCTCTCATATATATATATATATATATATATATATATATATATTGACCAAAGTACTTTTATTGTAAAATGACAAAACACCCCCTAATACAAAATGAATATAGTACCCTTGATTTAAAATGGCTAATGTTATTTGTTTAAATGACAAAAATACACTCTGTATGATGCCGAAAAATACTGTTAGTGCAAAATTACAATAATACCCTTGGTACAAAACAACGATTGTTTTTTTTATAAAAACAAATCACAAACATACATAATATAAAATCACCAAAACATCCATGGTAAAAAATTACGAAAATACTCTTGACGCAAAATGACAAAAATACCATCAGATCAAAATTATGAAAAATACTATCG
>JAOWBF010000039.1:15274651-15290570 GCA_028566175.1 Vinca major
CCCGATTAAGGGCCCAATCCAATCCCGGCCCGGCCCAATCGAATTGGCGCACCTTAGATTAAATGTACTCCAACAAGTCCCACTTCTGTTTCGGCCCAGACTTCCGTTCCGGCTAGAAATGTTGGTTCTCTTTTTTTATGCCACATTTTGTGCTTTCTACAAAATCTATGTCGGTCTAATGCCAAACCATGAGTTTAGAGATTTTTGGTTAATTTTAATTTTAATTGATATTTTTAGTTATTTTGTTTAACGAGCGAGTACTTAAGTTTTTTTTTGTAAAAAATAAATTGAAATGTTTGAAATACCCTTAAAAAAATACCAACGTGTGAGGCATATGATGGATTTGACGGTAATTTGACAGAAAAATGGACGAAAATTCTTTATTGGTAGGTCGAAAATGCAATCAAGACACACAAAATCGAAAATTTTCGAACAGGGCTTTAAGCTCAAACTCGAGATAATAAATGAATAATATGTGATTTTGCCTGCAGTTCAGCTATCGAATTTTGATCCACAATTAAGTTCTGGAGTAAGAGGGAATTAAGTAAGTTTAAAACAATTTTACTTATCAACTACTCTCTGTCTCATTATTTTAGTCCAATTTTGGAATTCCCAATTTTTAAGGGAACATATTAATTGCGTGTTCTAAATCATTTCCCAAGAAATTTTCTTCCTAAACTACCATTGAGTGTAGTTCTAATACATGCTACAATTATTATTTTCATGAGAGTATTTAGAAGAATTTAGTAAAACTACTCTATTAAATGCCATACTAAAATATGAAATTGGACATAATTTTGAGATAATCCAAAAGTGAAAAAAGGGCCGGAGGAATTAGTATATTTTGAATAAATCGCCACCTTTGTCCCTAATTTATTTTCGCTCGGCCAATTTTATCTTTTTTAGAGAAAACTACTTTTTTTTCCTCCATTTTTTACAAGCTGCCAGTTTTGTCCTTCCGTTAAAAAGTATGCATAAATCCGTTAACTGGAATGACGTGGCTAACCTTTCAAAATAAACCCTCTCTATTACAGGGGTAAAATGGGAAACAAAAATATAAAACCCATCTCTTCCAAAAAATTCAAGAAACCACCACCATAGTTTTCAAGCTTTCCAAGTATGAAGATAAACATTTAAACTCAAATTAAGAATATTCAAAAACCCATCTCAGCTTTAAGCATCTAAATTTACAAGATGATTATGAAATCTGCTATGAATAAGGAATCAAATCTGATGATAATTTTTTTGAATGAAATTGGAGATATCCACCATCATCATCATCATCCATTTCCATATCCACCAAAAATCCCATGAAATCGAAAACCCACAAAGATTATATGATTAATCAAGATTTTAAAATAAACCCAAATAAACAAATGATAATGGCTTCTGCTTCATTTTTCTGTAAACAAATGATAATGGCTTCTGCTTCATTTTTCTGTTCCCAAATAAACATTTGCTTGCAAATGATAATGGCTTTTGTTGTAAACAGAAATAGCCCAAAAATTTGAGGGATTAGCAGAAGAAATAGTGGGAATCAAAATCTTTAGGATTAACCTTCCCATGGGTATTCTTCAAGTTCTCTCTCAATATGCTAAAAACAAACCTACAGTTCAACACCAAAATTGATCTCTTTGACTCCGATTTTGAGATTGAGTTTTTGAAATACATACTTTCCCCAAAATTAGATTTTAAAATTGGGAGCATTCTTGGAGTGAAATCATTTTCAATCATGCCAAACTCAAATTGTAGATTGTCAAATTCATCCACCTTACCTTTGGAACCCTTATTGATACTTGTGCTTCCATCATGACCATGGAAGATGAAACTTTGGGGAAGAAGAAGATGAGTAATAATATCGTGTTTCCACATATACCCCTAGAAGAGAGAGGATTTTTTTTTACTGTTAACGGCTGGTCAATGCTCTTAACGGATTTATGCATACATTTTAACGGAAGGACAAAACTGGCAGCCCGTAAAAAAGTTGAGGACAAAAAAAATTAATTTTCTCTAAAAAAGATAACATTGGCCGAGCGAAAATACGTTAGGGACAAAGGTGGCTATTTATTCCTTTCCTTCCTTTCCATTACCAGTTTGAATTTTCCCTGTAAATGCAAAGTTCTCTCTAAACTAGGGTTTCATTTTCCCCGCTCTGAATTTCGGTGTTCACCGGAGACTCACCGACAATCAATCTGATCAGTATCTTCATCTTCATTACCGGTATTCCCCTCTCGATTGAACTTTTTTCCAGCTAGAATTAGGTTAATTGATTGAGTTTTGAGCAATCCAACTCCGTTTATTTGAAATTTGTGTGCTTATATTTTCTCTGATTCGTTCATTTGTACATAAGTTCTTTGCTTAAATTTGAATATCTGTGAATTTTAAATCATTGTATGATTTGTCGAGTTAGATTATCCTTAATTGATTGAGTTTTGAGCTAATCCTACTCCGTTTATCTGAAACGTGTGTGCATAGCTTTGCCTCTGATTCGTTCACTTTTACCATTTTACGGAAGGTTTTTTTGCTTAAAATTTCAATCTCTGTGAAGTGTTTGATTTGTCGAGCTGGATTATAGTGAATTGATTGAGATTTGAGCTAATTGAAATGCGTTTATTTGAAATGTATGTCTATAACCTTGTCTCTGATTCATTCATTTGTACATAAAGTTGTTTGATTTAATTTTTAATCTCTGTTAAGTTTATGTGATACTAAAAATGTCCACAGAGTGCGTAAAACTTATATTCGCTAAAAAACAAATGTATATTGTTGTATAGTTATACTGCTTTTAGGTTGTTGATAGGGGTGATATATTTTCTATTCATTGTTTTGTGCGAGTAATTTGGTGTTTCAATTATGCGCTTTAGAGGTTCTAAAGAGAAATGAGCACAACAATTCAGAGGACTCCGAAGTCCGGTAGCAGGCAGTCCTTATTTTTCCAGGATTTAGCAACACCTATTTCTTCCAGAAAATCTGCTGGAAAATTTGCGACCTCAGGGCAGGCAGCTGCAGTGTCAGCTCTATGGCGGGAGAATTTTGCCAACACTGATCTTCCGCCTCCACCAGTTTTCACCCTTGAAGACTGGTCAGATGTTTCTCCAGAATCTGGGATGGCAGATTATCCAGTGTCCCCAGAAATCAAGTCTGATCCAAGAACCCCAATCCGGAGCTTTGGCAGGGAGTTTTCGACTCCTAAAAGCAAGTACGAGGCAAGCACATCATATGCTTTAAGTGGTAAGCAGCAGCAGAGTCAGCAAAGCCCTCTAGCTTTAACTTGGTGGTCATCACCTGCAAAGACTGGAGGTAGTGCTGAAAAAGATGATAAGGGAAAGGGTTCTCCTGTTGAAGGTGTTGCTCAACCTGGTGCTTTAATAACACTTCCAACCCCGAGGGAAGTTGCAAGGCCCGAGATGAATAGGAATTCAGTTCCTGTAGCAAGCCTTGACGAAGAACAATGGGTGACAGTCTATGGGTATTGTTTCACTTAAACCTTTTTGGATTTCCCCTGGCATTCATGAGAAAATAGCTTTAAACTTGTATAGAACTGCCTGATGCTGAATGATTAGTGCCTGTGGAATGACTGTTTTCAGAGAGAGTAAATATGCTTTCACTCTCTGGACTATTCTAATTTCTTCCAAAAGATCAAAATTTAGTGTCTTTTCTATAGTTGACATGAAAATGTCTGAAGAACTTTGTTTCTGAACCCCATGCATAAGCACATCTGAGAAACCGAGGGGCGGGGGATTATAAAATATGGCGTGCCTAATTGGTATTCAATGTATGTGGATTGGTTTCCTATCTTCCCTTCTTCCTTCTTTCGGTCATGGAACACAGTATGCTGAGTTCTGTCCTGTCTACTGCACTTGAGGTAAATGCATGAATTTTGGGCTCAGATTGAGTTCCTAGATGTTTTATAGAGTAAACTCCAGGACCTCTGTTAATATAGTCATATGTACTGAAAGCTTAGAGAAAGAATAAGCTTTTCCCTTCCCTTTTGAGCATCATTGAACTCTTATTGCATTTCTTCTGTTTATCTATCGATTTTGTTTCGATGTTTCTCAGCCTCCTTTATTAAGTTTTCAATTTTACTTCTTATGGTGGCTTACATATGTGTATGTTTTCCAGTTTTTCTCCAGCTGACACCAATCTGGTCTTGCGGGAGTTTGAAAAATGTGGGATGATTCTGAAACATGTTCCTGGTTCAAGAGAAGCCAACTGGATGCATATTCTATATCAGGTCTTCTGCTTTAACTATGCTGCTAATTAATTATAGTATTTGATTTCCAATGCCCAAGTGCCTCCGTTGTTCACCGTGTATGTATATTTGTTTTTTTTTACTTTAAAAGTTCACTTCAATTCCTAATCTTATATTTCCCTTCCTTAATAACGGGATGCCTGTTGAAAGATTTTCCATTTGAGTCAAAGTAACCAGAGGGCTAAATCTGATTCTGGTTTGACATGATATGTAATTATTACTCTTTATTTCAATCTTAATATTCTCTGAACAACTTTCCTTTGAGGTTGTCTATTTTATGAACATGAGTTAGTTGGATTTCGTTTTCTTGTTAAGAGTCTACTATGCTGCATCTTAAATTAGATACTAGACGGGATCCTGGGTCCACGTCCAAATTTATCTGAAGTTTAGTATGATAGTATTATGAATGTGCTGCATGGCATCATTGTATGTTGTTATTGCTTTTGTAATGTGGTAATACATGCGAGTCTGGCAATGTTTCACTTACTGCGATTCATCCTTTCACTGAGCTGGAAACGGCTGTGAATATACACCAGGAGTGTCTTAGCATATGTATTAATTTTAGGGATGTTTAACAATTTGCATGTGGTTTTGGCTCTGAAAATGATTTGTAAGTTCTATAATGTAGATAACATGCACTGTATTAATTGCACATGCTTGGTAAATCTCCGGTGGTGGTCATGGAGCATTGCGCTTATTGATCTATCCTTCCTGCCCAAATCCTGTTCAACTGCTCCGTCATGTTTCATATAGTCATACTGAAATTAGGTTTTCCTTTACTGCTTTGGTGGTGCAGAATCATGCTGATGCTCGGAAAGCCCTTGGTAAAAACGGAATGCAAATAAATGGAGTTCTCATCGTTGGCGTGAAACCAGTGGATCCCATGCAACGTCAAGCGCTGAATGAAAGGCTTAACAATCAAGGATTTATGACTTTCCCGCCTGCATCCTCAAGTCGAACTCCAGAGTCAAACTCTTTTCATACTTCCCCTTATCCACTGTATCTCCAGAATGGCAGCTCTGGCAACAGGCAATCTGCTGGTAGTGTTGCTGCGCCTACAAAATCATACGTTTCCAAAATGGTGGATTTGATGTTTGGCGTCTGATCATACCTGTCTTTCTGCGACCTATTCTTGTTCTTCCCAGCATTTTGTTGGAAGATGGCAAAGCTATCAGTGCCTTCTTTGCGGAAACAAGTACTTCACGTATGGATGCGACTCAACTGTTTCATGTGCCCATTTTTTTTTCAATCGATTAGCGGCAGCTGTAATGGTTTCTTTTACTTATTTTTAACTGGGACTTGTGTTGATTGAAGTATACAAAATGTTACAGGAAAACCTTTTGTCATGCAGTCTGTAGTTGGGTTGGGCAGCCAAATTGCACTTGTAATCTTTTAAAACTTTCATATACAGTGACTTTTTGTGAGTCCATTAGTGTTGGTATTATTATGGACTTTGTTTAGATTTGTAAAACAGTTTAAAATGATCATTTATTTATATTTTTCTGAAGGGGTTCGCGTATTTATATTGACCCAATCCTAAGTATATTAATCGCACTAATAAAAGCAATGTATAGTTAAGGGTGAATTTAGATAAGATTTTTATTCCCATGGCACTAATATATTATTGTCAAAATTTTGTTTATACAGAATAAAATGTGTTAATCACTGAAGGAGCGCGACGCTAGTCAGCATACTTTTGGATCGATATTTGGGCTTCTCTGTAGGCCGGCTTCAGACCCAAACTTTCCTTTTCTTCCTCATTCCTCCGAGGAGAAAGAAAAGAAAATTTCCGTAATGACTGACTGAAGTTAAAAAGAAACTAAAGTTGCTTGGTGTAGCTAAATCGCTACTTAAGAGAGGAGATTTGTCTGTTATGGTCTTCCAAAGATCAGATCGTAGCAGACACTTCGTGGCAATACAAAAAATGAAGGTAAAAAGATAGGAGAATTGGAAGAAATTTTAACTGATAAAATCCAATAAAAAGATAGGAGAATTGGACCAAAGCTTCACTTGTTGAATTAATGGCGGATCACTGGAAACTTCCGCTCTGTTACATTTTTATAAATTATGGCAATATTTATAAAAAAATCTTATGAGGTTGGTCAAATATTCTATGATCCTAACTGAATTAGGTGAACAAAAATATCTAGGCATGTTAATAAAAAAATAGTTAGTTTCTGCTCGATTTTCAGCCGATAGGGACCTTAGCATCATGTTTAAAGCCTAGTTAATGTTGTCAAGTCAACTTAATTTTAGTTGGTCACATATGTGACTCGTTACGAATTCAAAACATATCAAAAGAAACTAATGTTACATATATGTACAATTTTTTGACAGTATTTATTAAATATTTATCGAGCAGTTACTAATGTTTGCAGTCTTCTGGCCAAAAGAAGCCCAATATCATTAAATTTAGCCCATCTCAAAAGTAGTGGGCCAAAGTTCATTGTTGAATGTTCATCATCTATTCGGGTTCAACTTGATGTGCGGTCTAAGATCGACTTGAAACACAACGAGAACCACAGGCCCTAATACACAGGATCATCGCTCACCGGAGTTTTCAAAGCCTGTAGTGTCGCCCCTTATCTCTATTCTTCTTCTTCTACCTAAAACCCTAACCCCTCTTCCTCAGCTACCTCCAGTTCAGCCTGGTAATTCTCTCTCAACCCAACATCTTTAAGCTCCATTTCTGCTACGTTATGTTAATTTACTGCATTTTTTTTTTATGTTAGGCTGTTAATTCTTTCATTTACCATGAACATTTTCAGCTCGGATTCTGCTGGCACAATGTCATTTCAGTTGTTGCTTAATAATAATGTTAATTTACCGCACTTTTCTTGTTTAATTGGAGTTTTCTTGTTATCATCATTATGTTGCGTATTGAGTTTCTTCCTAGTATAATGTTCGAATTCCAATTAAAATCATAGGAAGTTTATGTTTTAACCTTAGTTGTAAACTAATCCTAGGTTACTGAATTCTATTCATATAATAATAACTTGGACAACGGAAGGCCCACCGCCCTAGGCTTGTAATGACTTATGAGCAAATATTTGAGTTTTAGCAGTCTGAGGTTCAGAGTCTGTTTGTAAGAATTAATGCCTTGAACTATAATGTTTAATTAGATTTGTTAGAAGATGCAAATTGTGCTTAGTTTTTCCGCGATGTTTTATAATATGTTTACATGAATTTTTAGGCTCTCCTTTTATGATTTATTTTGTTTAGGTCCTTCTACAATGGCTTCCACATTCTCTGCTGTGTCTTGCATTGGATCTCTGGTTTCAAGCAGTGGTCTTGCTGCAGATAAGAAACCTGTTAATTCTTCGGAAGCTCTATCTTCATTTGCATCAATATCTTCTCCACTAGCAGGCAGAAGAAATAATGTGGTTTTGCAGAAAAGGTCTAACCGCAAGGTTCAGGCGATGGCCAAGGAATTGCACTTCAATAAAGATGGTTCTGCTATTAAGAAGCTGCAGGTGGTTATTGGTTACTTAGATGAATTTGTTTATGTTCTTCCCTCTTTCAGGGCCTGCCTAACGCTTTCCCTTTTGCACTGCAGGCAGGTGTTAACAAGCTAGCGGATCTAGTTGGTGTCACTTTGGGACCAAAAGGGAGGAATGTAGTCCTGGAGAGCAAATATGGCTCCCCCAAAATTGTTAATGATGGTGTGACAGTAGCTAAAGAGGTAAACTATCACGTGGTAGTGATATCTTTAATGCTAGAAATAGTTTGTTTAATATTTTAATAATTATTCTAAAATATGTCATCCTAGGTTGAACTGGAGGACCCTGTTGAAAATATTGGCGCTAGGTTGGTGAGACAGGCTGCTTCAAAGACAAATGACTTAGCAGGGGATGGGACAACCACATCGGTTGTGCTAGCCCAAGGTCTTATAACTGAGGGTGTTAAGGTTTGTAAAAATCAATACCACATGCTTTTCTATGTCCATGCGGTCAGCGTTATCCAATATGTTGATCTGATTCTCGAGTGTGCTTTTGCTCAGGTGGTTGCAGCTGGTGCAAACCCTATTCAAATTACAAGAGGTATTGAGAGGACCGTCAAAGCCCTGGTAGCAGAGCTTAAATTAATGTCAAAAGAGGTAAGGTTGAAACTTTTGAATGCCTTATATTATCTGCAGTTACATAGTTCCTGATTTTCCTGTTATAAATACCAGAATAAATGCCAAGGCCTGTTGATTAAATCGATACGAGTCATTGACACTGTTTTATCACACTTCAGGTAAAGTTCATTATGTTCCATGCATATTTGTAGGTGGAAGATAGTGAACTAGCAGATGTTGCAGCAGTTAGTGCTGGAAACAACTATGAAGTGGGAAATATGATAGCAGAAGCACTGCGCAAGGTGGGTAGGAAGGGTGTAGTGACGCTTGAGGAAGGGAAAAGTTCAGACAATAATTTGTATGTGGTGGAGGGCATGCAATTTGATCGTGGCTACATTTCCCCGTATTTTGTGACTGACAATGAGAAGATGGTTGCTGAATATGAAAATTGCAAGGTGAAGATTGCCCTCATGATCTCTTAGTTGTATTATATCCAAGGTTTTATAGATTTTGAGTTCAAACTTAAGATTTACTCATATAAAGTTCATATCTGCAGGTGCTTCTGGTTGAAAAGAAAATAACTAATGCAAGGGATTTGGTCGGCATCTTGGAAGATGCTATCAAGAGTGGATATCCAATCGTGTTAATTGCTGAAGATATTGAGCAGGAAGCTCTTGCCACTCTTGTTGTGAACAAGCTCCGAGGAGCTTTGAAAATTGCTGCTTTGAAAGCCCCTGGTTTTGGAGAGCGCAAGAGCCAGTATCTAGATGATATTGCTATAGTGACTGGAGGTTAGAACATTGTCGTCTAGTGTTTTGTGATGTTTGTAACAATCAGTATCTAATTCCCTGTTTGTTTATGCAGCTACTGTAATCAGAGAGGAAGTTGGTTTATCCCTAGATAAAGCTGGGAGTGAGGTCTTAGGGCATGCAGCAAAAATGGTGCTTTCCAAGGAAACAACTACAATTGTTGGCGATGGCAGCACTCAAGAAGCTGTAAACAAAAGAGTTGCACAGATCAGAAATCTTGTAGAGGTATACTGTTCAGTCTTTATCTGTTGTCTTATTATGTTGGTATTCCTACTTCCTAAATTTTATAAACCTATGGTATTCGTGCAGGCAGCTGAGCAAGATTATGAGAAAGAAAAGCTCAGCGAAAGAATCGCAAAACTCTCGGGTGGTGTTGCTGTAATTCAGGTTATCAGCTGGTCAAGACTCTGCTGGCTCTTTTGATTGGCTATGATGACCTACTGAATAATTCTTGTTTTTATTTGGGTCTTTTATATAGGTTGGAGCACAAACTGAGACAGAACTCAAAGAAAAGAAACTTCGAGTAGAGGATGCTCTTAATGCGACAAAGGTACTATGCTTCCTCCTGATTAGTGGAACATCTCAATATGCTATTGTGTTAGGTAAAGTTGTTTTCATAAAAGAAAAGGTGTTAGCTAAAGTTGATTGAACTTCAATATATATGACAGGCGGCTGTTGAGGAAGGCATTGTTGTTGGAGGTGGATGCACCTTGTTGAGGCTTGCTGCACAAATCAATGCCATTAAAGAAACTCTTGACAATGATGAACAGAAGGTGGCATTGAAGTGCAATTTTCCCCTTGTTTAACATTTTGTAATTTGTAATTGCTTAGTAATAATAGGTTGGGTTCATATGACTTGCAGGTTGGAGCTGACATTGTTAGGCGGGCATTGAGTTATCCGATGAAGTTAATTGCCAAGAATGCAGGGGTTAATGGGAGTGTCGTGATTGAGAAGGTCTGGCTTCAGTAGCTCCAAATTGTTTTTTGAATTCTTTGTGTCCGAACCTGTACATTAATGTAGTTTTACATTCTTTCTACAGGTCCTGGCCAATGATAATCCCAAGTTTGGATACAATGCTGCAACTGGAAAATACGAGGATCTGATGGCTGCTGGCATAATCGACCCAACAAAGGCAAGTATTTTATCTCGTTTGTTGTCCGACTTGTGGCTTCACTATTCTACTGTTTAATTGCACGATTAAAACTCGTATCCTGTAATTTACTAATTTATGTTTTTGGAGGAAGTCTCTTCTTTTATTTTGAATTATTGTGAATGTGAGATTCATATAGAGCTTGAAAATTTTCTTTGAGCTTCTTAAATTTTGTCCTACTTCTGCCTATTTATCACTATACCTTATGTTCTATAGTAATTGTGTATGTGGTTTCTAGGTGGTAAGATGTTGCCTGGAGCATGCTGCCTCAGTCGCGAGGACATTCCTTACATCAGATGCGGTGGTTGTGGACATCAAGGAGCCAGAACCCATGTCAGCTGGAAACCCCATGGACAATTCAGGTTTTACTCTTGGCCAACTTAAGAATAGCACTTTTCAGAAATTTGTCTTTACGAATAAAAAGTAGAAAAATAGTAATAGGATCTGAGGAAGAAGGATAGATAGATTGATCCATCAAACCTCTAAGTTCAACTAATGAGTGGCAGATATACACTTCTGTTTAAATTGATGACTTTGGTAAAAAGCATCTAATCTATCTGATTAAGTAAAAAACTTTTGCACGGCTACAACTAAGAGTTGCTTTCCTGATCAGGCTACGGCTACTAATTGCTGAAGAACATGGTACGTCTCCGGAGTTGAGTTTTGTTATGGGTCAACTTCATAAACTTTATGTTGATGAAAGCCATGGTTGCCGGGCTGGAAGCAGGGTGTCCATTTCGTCCTTCAGAAGAGAGTGACAGTGTTGGACTGAAATTCAGTGGTATTAATTCTTGAACACTTTTACCCTCCCATAATTCTCTTTTGTGAGATTGAAATTCTATCAATGCAAAGGCATAAAATTTGGGGTATCCCTGAGTTAGTTTACTTCTAGTTTTGCATTATCGTGTGCCTTTTACTCTTTCCCTAATCTCTTTAATTTTCATTACTCTAGACAGACAACCTAGGATCTATTGAATATGTCAAAATGTCATTTAGAAGGATTACTTTAGTTATTGGAAATTGTTTGGTAGCTAAATTTTCTTCATTGAGAGTCTAATCTACTCACACGAGTACGGCCATTTTACATCAATCGTAATCTGTCGTCCTTCGCAAGTGCGACAAATTTCAAGCGTAATCATCAAGCTCTTGAATAATTACTCCATAATGCCTTGCAGCTAAGTATAGGGGACCACAGGCATTGTTTCAGATGGATAACTTTCCAAACTGGAAAATTCCGATATGAACCGTGTTTCAATGAATGATTTGGTTCAGATTTATCAAAACTCAATAGAAAAACTATCTCTCTCCTGTTGTGGATGATTTTGTACTAAATGGTTTGTAGATCATGACTGTGGTCCATATCAAAACTAACCTTCCAAACTAAGGATTTTGTACTAAATGGTTTGTAGACCATGACCGTGGTCCATATCAAAACTAACTTTCCAAACTAAGGCAAACATCGCTCGTAATTTGAGGTACTTAAATCTTCTCTGCTGCAGTTAGTGTTCTAATGATGTGAAATAGATGGTGGGAGTATTGCAATTGATAATGCAGTCCAGCATGATGGTAATTACTAATCCGACATTCCTTAAATTACCTTAATATTGTAAACCCTTTGAAAAGATAAAGGAAGATTCAAACAAACAGTAATAATACCTTTTCTTTTTTTATTCTCATTCACTTTTCCAATAAAAGATATGTTGAGGGTATAATTGGAGTAAATTGTTAACATATAATAAAAGACAGATAATTAATCTGGATACATATATATTTTTTTAACGATAATTAAATGAGAATGGTGAGAGTATTACTATTACTACTCTAATAAAGATTACACGATTACATATGACAAAAAATTAAGCCATATTCTAGATCATTGTTAAGCAAATATTTTGATGGAAAATTTAACATTTCAATATTAAAGAAGATGGGACTGCTTCTATAAAAGTCGCTCACAAATTTGACAAGAAAACCTCTTTGCAACAACAGAACAGAAGCCACCGTTTCTCTGGTAATTCTAAAAGCCACGTTGATCAATGTGTTTAGACTGCAAACCCGAAAAGATAAAAAAGAAAGTATATAGTCTGGACATGACTATTACATCTTACCAAAACATTATCTTTTGCTTATTATTAGTACACCGCGTCAAAGAATAAACCATTTTGTCTATTTTAATCTCACTTTTTCCACAAAATATGCTTTTGCCCTATGCATGTCGCACCCCGTCCCCATATACTCAAAATCATTAACTTATGTTCCTAGCAACATTTATGTATCTAGCAAAATTTACCATTAATTATTTAGTAATCATTTTCAATATTTTAAAATGAATATCTCGAAATAATTTAAATACCTACACTAACATATTATCACAATTCACTCGAAATTAGTAGTTTCGTGTAAATACATTACATAGATTTATAAGTACTTTTATTTTCTTTGTGAAAAGTGTAACGAGGTTTTTAGTCTTTCTATTATCGTTATTGTTATGTTAGTGTCCATGTATTATTAATCCTATTGAACTTGTTGAAGGGCAATTTAGCTAATGCCGAATTCCTACATATATGTGTCAGATATCGCTTCTCTTACACTAGATAGAAGACTTCCCTCCTTCCATGGAAGTCTTCAACTCTTATCATTGCTAATTCGTGTATGTATATATGGTCTGGTTTGGATTTGGTCTTATTTGAGACTCAAATTCGGACTCAAATTAATTTTAAATTGAGTCTGAGATTTAGTCTGAGGATGATTTAACACTTGAGATTTTATTCTCAGACTCAATCCAAAACTAATTTAAACTCAGACCAAACTCAGACCAGACTCAATCCAAGCACACCCATAAACTTATTCCTTAAGATCGCTTTCCACAGGCAAGCAAAGGCATCTTTTAAGAAAGCAACCTTCTCCCACTACTACTACTATAGTACTATAGTACATGTATAAAATTAGTGTAGACAGCGAAAAGGCTAAGAAAGGTGAGTAAATTAATGAAAACATGCCGACTTATACATAAATGCAAACCGAAATTAATTAAACGAGAACACACATTATACATAAACTATAAACTATGGAAATATATAATATGCACGAAGTGACTACTCACAAAATACCACTTAAACAGATGGATTGGGACTGGCCAAACATAATACCAAATATTAAAAACCAAATAAGAAAAGACCACCAACACAAGTTGGCTCAGTTGGTAAAGATTCGGCACGTCCTTACAAAGGTCAAGTGTTCGATTCCCGCTGTCGATGTGAGGGGCTGTGTTGGTTAGTGATCTGTAAGTACCCTTGTAAGCGACCTATGGTCCTTAGGGTCTGCCCTGACCCGTGGTGGTGACCGGAGCCGAACCACCAGAACTTTTTTCGAACCAAAAAAAAAATAAAATAAGAAAAGACCAAATCAACAAAATATTTATGTACTAGTTGTGTTTCATTCTAGAGAATGACAGTGGGAAATGGGAATCATGAGATTTGGCAAATGAATTAATGAGATGTTTGTAATCTTGAGATGGCCAAACACAGTTGACTTCTTTGATATTTTACCATTGTTTGGCTGCTGAAAATTCTTACATAATAAGAAATTGTCAAAAACAAACTAGATTTTGAAGAAAAATAGGTAGAACATGTTACATAGGTACCTAATGGATCCATTAAATTTCTTACCATTAAAAAAAAAATCTAAGGATTTTTTTTACCACACTACTGGAAATTTTGTATTTTTAATCCCAGACAGCGGTGAAAGTCATTGCAAAACCAAAGTGCCATTCTTATTTGCCTACTCCAAATTGATGAAATTGGCTGATCTGCCGGATTCATTAAGAACCCTAGAGGTGATCTTCATTGTGAGGCCATTAATTTCAACCACGTGTTTATTTATTAAAGCAAAATGAAAATCAAAAAAGAAGAAAAATGAAGAGGTAGACACTGGAGATAATGTGAATATTCTGCTTTATGCTTTTCTTTACTTGATGAAAAAATTAATTGTCCTTAGTCATAGTTCAGTGGTGAATTAATCAAATATAAATTTAACTGACAACGACAATATGAGATTTCAATTAAAAACAGGACGGTAAATACGTTTGTAATGGAGCATTGCTGCAATAAAAAAATGCAGAAAAATTCACTGCAAAACCACATAACAAAGTTTCTTTTAACTTTTCATTTTGAGGTTTACAAGGTTGGAGATTTTGCTATATTTGTATCATCATATTTAGTATGTCTTTGAAATGTTTGTTAAGATGGTCTTACATCTATATATATATATAACGTGTTCAGGTTGAGGAAAGGCATATATAACAATCTTTTCATTAATGTAAGTAGGGTTGATTAGCAATTTTTTTTTTAACAATTTAATATTGCAAACTAATCAATCCACAATATTTGGATTGAAGCATCATTCTTCCATTGGTTTGTATAAACTATAGCGCACAGATTGTCTGTCACACTCTTTGAGATATTCTTTAATTATATCACGTTTATATTAGAGTTTATTGATTTATCTCTAAGATTTACTTATTTTATTTAAGTTATATGAATAGAATTTTATATAATTAAAATATTACAGGTAGTATTACAGAAGATCCAAACCCAAAGTATAATCTATGCCAAATGGCTAATACACTTTCCCCTTCCTTCGCCAAATAACCCATCATTTATTAAGTATCTGATTTCTAGAATTACGATAGACATACCTAATTATTAAGTTATTATCACATGCAAAAACGACTATTAATTTCTTAATAATCTAACTAAACAAGGTTGTGCATACTACAGAAGAAAGGAAGATCAATTATGGAAATGGAGAAAGTATATACTCCCTTCTCGTCCAGAATTAAACATCTATTTTTTTAATATAAAATAAATCGAAAAGGGTGCATCTCATCTCATTTGTACAATTGGTTTTTTTTTTCTTTCGTATTTAATTCAAAGCCTAGCTAATGAATCAAATCAATTATTTAAGTGTCTGGAGATGTAATATATTTGTATATAATTTGAAAATATATATTTTTGATATTGATATATTATTACATTATGAAAAGTTGACACTAGTATACTATGGTAAAATTGATTAAATTCAATTGTTTGTTACTGATACAAAATATATAATTTTTGTCGTTCTGATTTGTACCATTTTTAAAGAGATTATGCAGTTGACTATAATGTTATTTATTCTCATGCATATGTTGCTTAGGCTAAACAAACCCATTTACATTTCTTCTATTATTAGAAACCCACACTGTTTTAATAATATTAAACAAATTAAAATACTGGAATGGGGAATGAAAAGATTTATGTATTAAAATACTAAAACACAAATTATAAACATGTCAAAAAAAAAAATTTCAGAAAATCCACCAGCGTGGTGGGGCTTTCCCCCGTATATATAACTGCCAAGGAGGGGGACATAAACCAAAACCTCCCCAAAAGGTGTGAAAAACACCCCCTACAAAAAGATAACAAGGAGAAAAAACTACCTCATGCATTTAATGAATGCACAAGGGGGTTACAATGAGACTATACTATGATACAAAGCCAAAAGAGAGGGAGTGGGATTTAAACCAAAACCTCCCCAATAGATGTAAACAACCACCAAATATAAGTAAACAACCACCGTATACATAAAAGATAGCAAAAGAAGCCAATAA
>JAOWBF010000039.1:15319089-15331804 GCA_028566175.1 Vinca major
CTCGAACATATACAACCAGCCCCACAGCAGTGCCCATCATCCAATCTTTAGGAATCTCCCACACCCCAGGGATAAAATTTGGAAGTTGGAAAGCCTAAACCATAGTAGCCATATAGCAGTATGGCACAAACAGGCATCACGCTTTGTGACAGGCTAGCATTTAGCACTCCCATTGCTTACAAAAAATAAAATGGGGGGGAGGGGGGGGGGGGGGTTTAGTAGTAACACGGACACTGAGCAAAATCAAGGTGATGCTTACTTCTCCAGCATTAAAAATGAATCTCTGCTTGTCAAAAAAGAGAAGAACCGATGGGGATGTATCTTGAGTATCCATCCCAGTACCCAAAATCTGCAAGACAAACATGGCAACATTTATTACCTCCACTTAGATGATCAAGACAAACATTCAATAAAGAAATTCATAGTCCAAAGAACCAGAATCCATTGGAAAACATAAACTAGTGCAATGCTGATCTTAATAATTATCCAGTTCAGATAATTAATAAAATTTCCATCTTTAACTATAATCAGAACCCAAAAATGCAATCATAAATGCTTAACACCAAAAATAACCCCATTGGAAAAAGAATAGATAAACTTAAACACATAACTGTTAAGAATTCAAGCTCGAAACAATTTAACCGGGATCCAGAAAACGAATTACCTGAACATAACAAATGGTATTTACAGGATTAAGCTTGCGAACTTTGAGCTGGAGATTCTTCTTAGCCATTTCATTTTTATTTTTCCCCAAAGCCCTCTTTCTATTAAACCCTAAATTGGACTCCTCCATGGAAGCACCACCACTATCAGAATCCTCTTCGAATTCCATTTTCTTATTATTACTATTCTTATCACTCCCAATTAACGAACTATTACTTCTTCTCTGTTTAATATTATTAAGATAAGGCGAATTGGAATTGGAATTAGAATTGGAATTGTGGTTTCTATTTCTCGTTCGTTTCGAATCTGAAGAGCAAACAGTGAAAAGAGAAAAGGATGATGAGAGCTTGTGTTTTGGCCGGAGAGGATGGAGGAAGAGAGAAGAGGTGGAGGCGGCGGCGGCTGCGAAAGAGGTGGTGGCGGCGAAAAGGAGGCGGAGATTTGATAAGTGTGGCATTGTGCGGCTAGGTTTAGGTTGTATGTATATATAATGTCTTGCACCGGCGGCGGTTTCACAAAGGGTTTAAGGATTCTGTTAAGATTGAAATTCAAACTTGCAACTGTTTGTCGGGTCGGGTTTCTAGTTGTCATTCTCTTCTTTGTTTTTCGTTTTCTTTTTAAATTTTCGCCACGGTTCAAATCATCCGATTAATGGAAATCACACAAGAGTCATTTAAAAAACGAGTAGTTTTATCTTGATTATTAAGTAAGTTTAGAATAAACTGATATGTGTAATACACGTAAATTAAAAGTGTTAATTCACAAGAAAGAGAATTAACTTTTTATCATGCATGTATTACAACTATTGATTAGATATAAGTTTTAAACTTACTCGTTAATAAGATAAAACTACTCATTACAAACCGGGGAAGAGGTTGATAGTTTTTTATTTTTGTTTTAAAATTTTGCATTTAATTAATTACATTTTTTGAATTGTATATCATTTTCATTCTTTTAAATGTGTAAACTATATAGGCATATTAAGGTTTTTTTTTTTATTATTTCTTAAGAGTTTCTTAAACTTGATTGTTATTTATTTTTTTTGGGTCTTAAAAAGAAATTCTCAATGATTAAACTTAATGATTACATGTGATAAATCATTGACTTAAAAAAAGAAAGTGAAGAATTGAACCCCAAAAAATGGACTAATGGAGAAATGTTAAATTTTGCATACTTCCTTGCCTAAATATTCGATATAGTTGATTTCCTCACAAGGATTTGAATCATGTGAAAGGAGAGGAAACAAAATGAGATTAATGAGAGCGTAATAATATTTCACCAATTATGTCATTTAGTCTCAATCTAAACACAATCCTATTTGGTCAAGAAAATGTGTATTAGTAGTAGTAACCAACATTTTTTCACTTCACTCCATATCATATTTATGGATTAAGCTATACTGCATAACAATTCAAATTTAGTACATACGAAATAATTTTGATCGTTCTGTGTCATTGGATAAAAAAAAATTAACGGACTTAGATTTTTTTGGGGACAACTATTGTTATTTTTCATACACCTATTATATATACATGTGTTACATGTCTAAGGATATGTATTCATCGGGATAAAACACATAATGTATAAATTTTAACATATGTCCGAAAAATCTCCATAAACAAAATGTATTTAACACTATAGCCGTGAGCACATTTATGGATTTAAGGGTTTCTTCATACTTTTATAAAATATTTAAAATTAGTGAATCACTCAAAGAGCTGGAATAGCTCAGTTGGTTAGAGCGTGTGGCTGTTAACCACAAGGTCCGAGGTTCAAGCCCTCCTTCTAGCGGATGATTTATTTTTGTTCTCAAAAATATTTTTCTAGCTAATACCCAAATATCACAGCTACTTTGCAAAATATAACAAATCAGATAAAGAAAAAATTGAGAGCCACCCACAGAAATATCTGCAAAAACCTGAAAAAATTTGTAATCCACTGCCATCAGAGAGTCCCGTAGCGAGGGGATTAATCATTACTATCGGCAGTAGACACCCTCAGCCTAACCAAAAAAAAAAAAAGATGATGGGAATTTTGGGATTGAATTATTCTCATGTCTTATTAACTTCTTTATCATTATTCTCTTGAGCTTTGAAAAACAATATCATATACCATCCTCCTCCACCTCTTTAAAATTCATCAGAAGAAACTCTAAAAATCCTACATGGAAATCAGAGCTGTTGGGACAATCCAAGACTACTACAACAACAGCATCACAAGAACCCCCTCAACTCAATTTTGCATTTGTTAGTGTGAGTCCAAAAAAAATATCCCTTGTGTGTTAATTAAAAAAAAAAAATTGTTACTAATGAGCCCAATAATGTAATTTGACCGGAAATCACCACAAAAAAATAGTAACGGTTTATTTTCAACGATACATAAATACTAAAATGATTTAATTAGCATAGAAAAGGTTAATGCCCAAAATAGTAAAGTGTAAATAATTTAGTGGCATAAATAGCTATTTACTCAATTGAATAATATAAAGTGATAGTCTCATAGCTTCTGGTGCTTGGAATTTTATTACTTTTAGCAGTTAGGATCTTGCAATTTGTTGTCAGATGGAGATTAATTCCATTGTTCAAGAAACTATAACTTGTTTTAACTGTTTTAAAATAACTATTGACCCAGTTATCGGGTCGAATCAAAATGACCCGACAACTAAAATTGTATTCGTATTGATGAAAAAACGGAGCCAAAATGCAATACACACTTGAAGGAATTCCTCAACTAGTATAGGTAGTGGTGGAACTAGACTAGGGGACATTTGGTGAATATTTCTATAGAGCTAGCCCCTCAACAGAACCAGTCCGGATATGCGAACAGCATACAAAAGTGTCCTGTTTTAAATCAATCTTGACCGTAAAATATTTAATCCGACAGACGAAGATGCGAAACTTATGGAGCCACAGCGCAACAGAACATCCGCACCTGGTTCTAAGGGTAGTGTGTTTGAATTGACTAATCAGAAAGGGATTGTTAACTTTAATATCCATAACTGGGTAATTAGATGGGAATTTTCCCACCTTTTCATGAGTAGCACGTGGGGTTTTAAAGACTTGTACAAACCTTGGTTGAAGTCTATATCATCACCAGTATCATCCTCCTACCTCCAGACACCACAGTAGGTGAAAACATGCACATCCATGCAGTTACTACCAGCACCAACCCTCCTGATCATATTCAAGAATTCTTAAGCTACCGGTGGGACAAAAAATTTAAACCAGAAGACAAATGGTGGTGTAATGCAAGTTATGGGCCAACACTTTCATGTTATGGTTCTTCAATTAAACCCCTCTGGACCATACTAGCCTCTAATGTTCTGTTCCTAACATCCTAAATTTCTGATAGTAAATACTGAGTAGTTGAATTTTTTTCTCCCCAATTAATGGACCAAGAAGACAGTATAATATCTCTAGAATCAAACTTTACCGTTCGATGTAGAAAAGACAAACATATTATACCCCAAGGAAGCTCAGATCCCCAAACAAACTATTTAGTTCCATCAAACTTTCATGTCATGGAGTTCGGTGATGAAAGAAATCTATGGAGTTTTGTGGATGAAGAACGTAAAAATATCAACTTACCAAGGAGGAGACTATCCTTTGGAAACCATGAGTCTGCAGATTCTACTTTGGCTTCAGCAAGAGCATCCTGTGCATCTGCAACATCCTTTCCTTGGCCTGCAAGTCCCGAGTCACCATGGATAAGATCTCCCATGCACGCATCTCCAGTTCCGTCTCTCCTTTTTCACTGCTTAGCTTCACTGAATCGCAGCGAAGGTAAAATTTTCTCCATAACAGCTACGAAAGACTATGTTTTTACAGGGTCTGATAGTAGAAGGATCCATGCATGGAAACTTCCTGATTGTATAGAGATGGGATTTATAAAGGCTAATGTTGGGGAAGTTCGAGCAATTTTAGCTCATGGCAAACTGCTTTTCACTGCACATGCTGATTACAAGATTCGTGTTTAGGATGTACCGCCAACAGACTGCTTCAAGCCTAAGAAGATTACCACCTTGCCCCGAAGGTCATTCCTGCTATATCCCTGAATGGAAAGCCACAAAGACTATATATCATGTATAGCTTACAATTACTCAGAAAAGCTATTATACACAGGTTCCTGGGATAGATCAGTTAAGGTCAGGAAAATAACAGCTAAGCAATGTATTGATTCATTCGTGGCACACGAAGGCCATGTCAATGCAATTGTGATTAACCAAGAAGATGGATGTGTATTTACTGGTTCTTCAGACGGCACTGTAAAAATCTGGAGAAGGGTTTTTCATGAGAGTTCACATATTCTGACTATGAAACTAAAGTTTCAAGACTCACCAATCAATGCCTTGGCTCTAAGTCTCTCGCCTAGTGGCTGTTTCCTCTATTCTGGCTCTTCAGATGGACTCATAAACTATTGGGAGAAAGAGAAAATGTCAGGAAGGTTCAATCATAGAGGATTTTTACAGGGTCATCATTTCTCAGTTCTTTGTCTAGTCGCAATTGGAGACTTGATCTTAAGTGGTTCTGAGGATGCGACTATAAGGATATGGAGAAGAGAGGAAGGGAACTCTTTCCATTCCTGCCTTGCAGTCATTGACGGTCACCGTGGACCAGTGAGATGCTTAGCTGCTTCACTGGAAACAGAAAATGTCCTAATTGGACTGTTAGTTTACAGTGCTAGCTTGGATCAAACTTTCAAAATATGGCGAGTAAAAGTTTATCCAGCCGAGGAAGGGAAATTGGAGAAATCAGAATCAAAGCATCATCAGCAAGTGGAACTAAGGGATTGTCAAACAAGTCCAGTTCTGTCTCCTTCATGGGTAGAGAGAAAAATGCAAGGCATCCATTTTGATTAGAGTAATACTGAATAACAGTAGAAGCAGAAGAATGGGCATTAGCATTAGATGACATCTTTATTTCATCACCTAATCCAGAAATAAAGCTAGAACAGTGACCTATGACATTTAGTTGTATAACAGTTTCGGTTCTGCAAGTTTGTTGGGCTTACACTTTCTTTAAATTTCTATCTACATTCCATCCCTTCTTGATAAGAATGTCTTCACTCTTCATAACATTGTCCTTATTAATAGGGAAGGAGTGGGCAATGATAGGCAAAGGTTCCCATGTCGTTTGCGTATATTGTTTTGATAGTGTTCCGTCTCGGAACCTAACACAAATTTTCAGGTTTGGGACCTACATCTCCTCTAACAAACAATTCAACTTTAACGAAACCTAAAAGCCACCCACCACCCCCACTTACGTCCCCTCCTTCATTTCCACCAACTAAACAAGTTAAATCTCACATTTGCATCCCCCTCCCTATTTACTTCAACTTCTTACCCCAATCAAACCACCCCTAAATGTGCACAACAGAATGAATATTTGAAAAAGTTCCTAGTTCACCTATAAATTTATAATCACTGGTCAGCGCCAGACTCGTGATGATGGATTTACAGAGCAGACAGCAAACGTACGGTGAAAAAGAAATTCAGATATAGTTCATTTTTGGGTAAAGACCTGATGCATATTCACATATCCGAATGAGACACTTCATAACTCGAGGCATTACCAGATGAACATGAATTCTGACAGATTACATAGATAGAATCAAGTCCTAATTCTAATATACCATCTGCATACTACCTGAGTTGATTTTTGACAAATTCATGCTAGATCAGCACTTAGAACATGCTGCTGCATTTCAACAGTAAATGTCTGAGACTGTAAGTAGATTAAACTCCATAGATTCATCTAAGGAAATAAAAGAATGACAGTTGAGGTAATATTCACCTATAAAGCACGAAAACCACTATAACGGTTTTTCTTTTTATTTTGGGTCATCTGTTCCATACAAGTATGGACATGAGATGAGCGGATCAGTTACAGTTGGGAAGAAGGAAGTAAATAAGGTCTAGCAAATCAAAACTGAACTTTCAATTCTCTTACAACTACTAAAGAAGGTACAGTAGAAAGCTTTACAACAGTAGAATTAATCAACTCGCATATTGTCAGGTAAAGGAATGGAAGCACAGCAGTGGTAGTAGCCATTTTCATCAAAGACAAACCTTTGTGAAAGGTGAGCTTCGCCAATAAGATACTCTCCCCAGTCTTCAGATCCGTATTGATCAACTATACTTCTAGCATCAAACCAATCTTCCTTATTCCTTCCCATTTTACTGCAATTTTTTACCATCTTTTACATTTTGAAATTTGAAATACAATTTTTCCAATTATGGTAGTAGTTTTTTCAGGATAAAAAGACACTCCACAAATAAGTAAAAATTGAGATAAAATAAAACAAGAGAACAAGTGCAGCACCTTTTTCGGTGTCGAACATTCATCACAGTAGCGTGCAACTGCATTTGAAATAAGAAAAGGGCCACATGTGATCAACCATGACAAGGATGATAAACGATAATTAAAGAAATCAGCTTCAGCCAAAACAAGAAGAGATCAGTTTCTGGTAGACAATTCTTGTAAAAGCAAATTCTTAAAAATAATACGATATGAAAAAATTATCCCCAAATCAATCAATACAAACAAAATATATCAGAAAAATGTCAAATGCTCTGTTCATTTGGTCTTCCTAAATGGTTGAAGATCAGTAGTCTAACAAATTTTCAACTTTTACTTTCTGATGGCAACTAAACCACGAGAGTAGATGCTTCCTAAAGTTCCTCAAATGAAATGCTAGCAAAGAGATTGTAAACATCATTTATTTATAGGACAATCAACTCTAACAAGCGAAAACAGATGAAAATATATTCTAACAAGGTATTAGAAACTTAAGATGCGATACCTTCAGATTATGTTTTGCATCTTTTTCAAGCACAAGTCCAGCTCCAACAAAAGCATCAGTAATGACCTCTGGTGAAGTTCAAGAAAACTGAAGAATATTTGCAGGTAAAGTATTAACTCTATACAAAATATACACTAGAAGGAAAAAGGAAATTAAGCATTTGACCAAAAAATAGGATACGGCAAGCACGTAATAGTCGACCCTCGCCACCAATTTCTTCTACTGGGGCATAAAGAACTCGGGCCTTGGCAAAAGAACCTTTCATGCATTCCTGCAGGCGACAAAATATTTACGAAGTTTAAATTTTCTTCTGTCGGTGCCAATGAGTTAGGAGTCACATTGACAAGATTAAACTCAAAAACAACGACATATAGTCTAAGTTAACATTTGAAGCGAGAGAAATGGTACCAGCCCCTTAAGTCTAATAGAGAGAGGCCGACTTTCCAATGCATCCATTACTTTGGATGAAACACTCTGGAATCAGAGGAAACATATTTCAGTTGAAAAGACAGAATGAAAGCAGAGTCAGGAGAAATTAATAATAAATTTACCTGCAAAACCTTAGCTGCAGCTTCAACTCGCTCCTTGTTCCATAACTTCAGCATGAGCACAGTCAAGTGGAAAGTTTTTGGCTTAATGAATATGGATCTCTCAATACCCAACTCTGCAAGGTGAACATCACTACAAATATGAAAAACTAAAAAGATAGAAGAAGAGAATCTTTCAGAGTCATTGTTACACAAGGAAGTATTGAACTAGTACACATACAGCACAAGCACAAGCCCAGACATAAATTAAATAAAATAAAAGGAAAAAACATTGGTGCTCCAAACAACAAAGAGTCCAGTACCAGACAGCTTAGAGTTCTTCGAATCTGAAGCAGAAGCCTTTGACGTTTTAGCCGGGTAACTTACAAGTGGTATGCTAGTAATATTCACATTAACATGCTCACTATCATTTTTGCATTTCAATGTGACATCAACTTCTTTTGTGCCCAAACTTTGCACCCCATGCTCCTCATCTGAAGAATCTGCACCTGAATCATTGTTCGGGATTACATCTTCATCCGTATCACGAATTCCTAAGATTGAGTTCTGAAATTTGACAAGCTTATCCACCAGTTCAGGATGTACAGCCAACGGAAGTGATACGAAGTGAGAATAGTCAAGTCTTGGACTGTTAACAACCTGTTGAAACCAAAAGCATAAATATTTAATGCATTGCAAAGTTAAGACCAAAGAAGCAGACTCACAGAATTGATTTGAATAATGGCAATGTAAAGGATAAGAGAAGTATGATCATAAGCTGAAATGGAGAATAATCACGAAAGGAAAAACAAGAAGAAATGGCATAGATCCTTCAAAGTTCAAAGGCAGCAAGTTGGCTAAAACAATATATCAGCTATGGCATTGCTATTAACTGGCAGATTATTCCTTGTCAATCAATTAAAATAAGATGTTTCCCCTGTGAGGACAGGGAACAGCTCAGCTGCTTCCACTTCAATCCTTTAATTTGACTGACCATATCTCATGCATGGAATACGTTGCATACCAATTATGAAAAGAATAATATTTTGGAACCAATGAGCTAGACCCTAATCTAGAAGTCAGGTACTCTAATCCCAATCAAATTGCAAGAAAACATGAAGGAAATAATCATACCAACCTCATTAATAATGATTTCTATTCTCTTAGATGCTCTTGTTATACTTTCAGTGGAATCACCTTCAATGCCTGCAGTACACAACTATCAAGAGTAACTAACATAATTCGTCAGTAAAATTGCTAACTCATGGTCAAATATTAGACACTTTAAAAACTGGAGCAAGAAAACAAGAAGTCAATAAATATATCTGGAAAGATGTTCCAGTTGAAACAAGAACAAGATTCTAATAATGTAATGTTCAAGATTAATTAGTATTTTCTCCTATTTTACATAGGATTTAATCTAGCAACAATTTAGGCAAAATGGAAAAAAAGTAACTTTTAAGATAACTAACTATGACAGCCTGCATCAGGATTCCCTGTGACTAGTGCATAGCATAACGCACAATAGCATGCAAAAATGAGTAGCAAGGAACATGAAACCAGCTGATAAAAGATTAAAGGGAGGAAAGAGATGAATAAGAGGAAACAGAGCCTGGCAGTGTAAGTATAGACCACATGACCCGGTAGAATATCAGTAACCAACTCAGGGAAAAAAACTGTTACAACAGGGCCTCTGGAATGTGCAAAGGGAGCATCAACATCGCTAATGCAACCAATGCTAAACGATTTGAAAAGACCAACTTTATATCAGATAATAAATTTCTAGATTCAAACATTAAATCCCAGCTACAAGAAACAAACCAATGAAATCCTCCTTTCTAGATGACGGAAATGTTATTTTAACTCCCGTCTCATCTTCAATTTTTTTCTGTGTGGCTCCCCTGTCAAATAAAATGTGGTTACAGGATATAGGATGTCAGCATGTAAGCAAAAATTTAAACATGCGGCTATCATATACCATTTTCCTTTGATAAATCTTATCAGGGACGCTCCCACCTACAAAACATAAACAAAAAGTGAGATAGGAGAGAATGTTACGGAAGCAAGCAGCCAATTCAGGAAAACCCTATAAATTCTCCTGGATAAACAAGAATACAATTATCAATTGACTGGTTCTAGTATCAAGGATCAGAGTAGCTGTAAGGTTTGTCATTTGTCCATACGTGTCAGCATAGGCCTTTAGCATGTTACTCCACAATACTTGGTGGCATAACAAAGATCAGATAAACTGCCGGAAAACAGTTTTAGAACACACTTATCTCGGTAAATTATATGTGCAGCATAGATAATTGGCATTCTAAAACAGTGACACATTTGTGTGCTAGAAATGAATACTGAAATCAGAATGCTTTTAATGTCGATGATACCACTCCGGCAGTGTATATTTCCAACAATAAGATCAAAAGATTACCTCCAGAGAAATTGAATGCTTTTGAGTTGAAGATATTGCATCTACTGAAATTGAATGCTTCTCAGCTAAAGCTATGCTTTCTTCTTCTGATACTCCAATTTCAACTTCATGCTCACACTGAATTGTTGAATGGGACAAATTGCTCTGATGCACTTCTTTCACTTGACTTCCAACTTCATCCTTCTTACCATCAAGAGTAGCAAGTACGTTTGCAGACCCAATTTTCACATCCTTCGTATGTTCTGGAAATTCAATTTAATAATTTTATTTTAGATTTAGCTTATTGAAGAAGTCAATTATTTGGTAGTTTTCATCTTCTATTGTTTAATATAAACAAAAAGACTTTTCATGAATATTGAAAATTTTACCATTGATTATGAGTGCAAAATGAATTTTCTTAGGATGTCAATCATATGACACCGGAGAAACAATTTGCCAAACTAAAACTTTTAATATATGTTCATGTAAATGACATAAGATGACTGTCGCTACTTAGAATGCATCCATAATGATAAACAGATGCTTTCAAAATTAATTAAGAATGCACCTTGTTGACCACTTGATTGAGTAGAGACTTTTCTCCTCCATACATGGGAAACTGTTTTCGATTTCTTCCGATCCATGCCACCACTCAGACCTTCTTCAATACCAATCCTCAAATTACGATTCAGAAAACTATGAAAAAAACACCTCTGCTACATGTAAAATCAATGTTAATTCACCAATTTTTCCCAATAAAATTAATCAATTCAATTTATTTTCCTCAAAGCTACTAAAACACAACACTATATGTTCAAAAATACTATCTAAAAGCTCTCAATCTTACATGATCGGAAGCCGAGAACCTGAAATCATTAATTATTTGTAGTTGCAAGCAACTAATTCTCAAATAAAATACTAATAATTAACCAAAACACTTCAAATTTCTGTCAGGAGGATTCAATCATTACGTAAAATTTAAAAATAACACAAAATACAATTAACTCAAACCTACCTGAGAGTTTCTGAAGGACGAAGATGTTATGCAAACGTCGGTTACTTTCGAAGCGAGATCGGCTCTGCAGAAACAGTTTAATCGAGTGAGTTTAAAATCCTCGCCATCTTTTTTATCTATTTTGGAATGAAAATTTGAATTTAAACCTGAAGAGTGACCTAGCGATCATTCGCGACTCTGTTCTTCTTCTCTCGTTTTTCCTGCTCTATCTCCGTCAGCAACGGCGACGGCGGCAGCTCCAGTACTAAGGTCACTCTGCTGATTAATCTTTGGATAATGATTGCTTTTTTCAATTTTCTTCTCTTTTGTTTTTTAAGAAAAAAGTTAATCATTTAATGGATCCACAGCAGAATTAGAGTTACAAAAAGTGTCTCCCCTATCACAAAATACAGATGGTGAAATGGCATAATGCTACACCTGTGTCGTCTTCATTTTTTAATTTATTTTTTATTTTTGAAATTTGTACTGCTTTTTTTCCATTTTTTACAATTCCCATCTTCAAAATATACAGGAGTTTATTATTAAGTCAGTATGTATTGGAATTTAATTCTTTTTGTAAAAATTAAATAATTAATATTTTATTGAATAAATCGCACCAGTAATTATATAGTATTATTTTAAATACTGAAATATATCAAAATCGTAAAAAAATAATTCTGATCTTTAACATTTGCAACAATTATTTAGTAAGAAGAGTTAATAGCTATTTATAACACTAAACTATTTACGAATTTATTTTTATAGTACTAAACTATTTTTTTATCTAAATATATCACTCATCTATTTACATTTATCAAAATATATACATCTATCAAATTTTGGGGTGTTTTCCGCACAAAAAATTGCACGTGACTTTCACTTGAAATGATCACACCCTGGAATACTGTTTTCACTTAAACACTATATCCAAATAATGAAAGTCATGTGCAATTTTTTTGCTGGAAAACACTCCAAAATTAGGTGAGTGTATATATTTTGATAAACAAAAATAGATGAGTGATACATTTAGATAAAAAATAATAATTTAGTATTATAAAAAAAAAATTGTAAATAGTTTAGTATTATAAATAGCTATTAACTCTTAGTAAGAATTAGGAACTAAACTATATAGCGATCCAAAACGAATGTTGCAAAGTTTTTTTCCTTATTTAATCTATGCACTTGTAAGATTCTTGTGAAATTTTGTTTGTAGTTTATCCTTATTCATGAAATGATATATTATTATTATACTCCTAACCTTGGTATTCTACCTAGTAATGACTACTAAATGGAATGGTTTCAAATTCCTACCTCCATCCC
>JAOWBF010000039.1:15439177-15449550 GCA_028566175.1 Vinca major
GATATTTAACAAGTTGCTCTCAACTTGGGGAGGGGGTGCGAACATGATAAAATACTCCAAATTACATATAAAATTTATCATATCTATTAGTATTTTTAAAATTTTCGGGCTCCCCTAAAATCGTTTCTGACCCCACTGATTTCAAGTCCTGGATCCGTCACTGCGCCCCGTACATATTTTTACATTTAAAATTTGTTATTAGATATTTCGTTCAATTTTATATATACACGTGATAGATTGTGAGTGATTGAGGATATGAATGAGAATGTACGTGTAACTACGATTTTTTGCGGGAATGGACGTGGTAGTACGTTACTTTTCCTTGTGTAACGGCGAGTTTTCACTAGTTGGTGGCGTTATTTTATTGTGATGTTTTTTTTTACTGTTTTTTTTGCAGAATCAATGGAAAGAAATGTTCCCATGCATGATATCAAAGGCGGGTACGGTTTATACTATATGCATGGGTGAAGGGACCAACAAAGATGGTCTCGTTCAACTGGTGAGAAGCATTTTTATTATTCAGATAGTATATTTTATGTATTATAAAATAAATAAGAAAATAAATATTCAATTTTGAAAGAAATAATATATATTTTAGAAAAGAATCCAAGCAGAAAAGGAGGAATCTCAATTGAAAGAAAAGTCTATTAATTCCCATGGAATAGCTCTGTTATGACACGTGTTTTGCCTTATTTTTAAAAGGCTTGCTTGGCATAATTTCGATCGTTAATTTTCAATTAAATAGTTAAAAATTCAAAAAATAGATTTTTGTTCAATTTTAATAGCTATTTACCTATTTAAATACCCAGCCGTTAGATAATCTAACGTTTGATAATACATAAAAAAAACAAAAAAAAAACATGCCGTAAAAAAAAGTGCATCAACATTAGAAAAGGGTAAGAAAAGAATTGGTCAGTGTAGATATGCCAAAGTCGTTCATTAAATGATGAAGAATGGACCATGTATAAAGATAAAGACTAATCCATTGATATGCCATTATTTTTGGAACCTTGCTTTTCAGCTAAAGATTTTCTAACCTCTCCTCTGGTCGAATATGCAGATGTTTGCAGAACTGCAGATGCTCACTCCAATGGTGCCCACTAGAGAGGTGTATTTTGTCCGATACTCGAAGCAATTAAGTGATGATCAGTGGGCTATTGTGGATGTCTCCATTGACAAAGTAGAGGACACCATTGATGCTTCCCTTAACAAATGCAGAAAACGTGCTTCTGGTTGCATCATTGAAGACAAATCCAATGGCCATTGCAAGGTAATAGAGGGGGGGCTAACTAGGGTGTGAGGTGGCTCCATTGGGTCCGTTCCCATCTCCCTCTCTCGAAATTTTACAACCGGTAAGGTTGTAAACTACCGCCCCTACTTCTACAAGCGGGGTCGGTTGAGGTTTCTGATAGAAGTGGGATCTGTTCGAATAGAGTTGCCGCACCTCCTATTTTTTCCGAGAAGCTCGGTCCTAAACTTGCTCTATTGGTCTTGACTACATGCACAAGGGGCCAGTGAGTTGCAATTGTCGTAGAGAAGTAGATCCAAGAAGAATTAGGCAAGTTTAGGATAGAATTTGTTCAATTTTTCATAATAGAAGCTTCAGACTAAGAACTTAAAATTTTGTGTTTAATTCAGAAACAGAATTCTATTGAGAGCCGGATTTCACCAGTTTTACTACCATTGATTTTCAGGTGACCTGGGTAGAGCATTTAGAATGCCAAAGAGGTGTAGTTCACAGCTTGTATCGCGCCATAGTTAATAGCGGTCTGGCCTTCGGAGCCAGGCATTGGATGGCCACATTGCAGCTGCAATGTGAGAGACTTCTGTTCTTCATGGCAACAAATGTCCCTACAAAGGATTCAAGTGGTAATTTAAGGTTGCTTTCCTTTTCTCTTAATGGATGCAAGTGTGCGCTTTTGGCCTGAAACTTTTCCATCTATAATCAGGGGTGGCTACACTTGCTGGGAGGAAAAGCATATTGAAATTGGCACAAAGAATGACAGTAAGCTTTTTTAGGGCACTAGGGGTATCTAGCTATAATACATGGAGCAAAGTCACTAGTAAACGTGGTGATGATATAAGGGTGGCTACTAGGAAGAACTTGAATGGCCCAGGAGAACCTCTTGGGGTGATCTTATGTGCAGTTTCCTCTGTCTGGCTACCGGTGTCTCACCACACCTTGTTTGATTTCCTAAGGGATGAATCCCGTCGAAATGAGGTATACAACTTCCCTTCCAGTACCCCATTTAGGTAATAACCTGCGCTCCAGTATTTGACTCGTAGTTTATATGAATCATATGCATCTCAGTGGGATATCATGTCAAATGGAGGTCCAGTTCAGTCCATTGTAAACTTGGCTAAAGGGCAAGATAGAGGAAATGCAGTCACTATCCAAGTGAGTTTTCTGTCCCAAGAACTTTCCCTGTTATATCTAATAAAATAAGGAACTATTATCAGGAAAAAACCCTAGATATTACTAACTTTGATAACTTTTTCTATGAGTTAGACAATGAAACCAAAGGATAACAAAGTATGGGTTCTCCAAGATTCCTGCACAAATGGTTTCGAGTCAACAATGGTGTATGCTCCTGTTGACATCAATGGAATGCAATCAGTAATAACAGGTTGTGATTCAAGCAGTATTGCTGTATTACCTTCAGGTTTCTCGATTCTACCAGATGGTGTTGAATCGAGGCCTCTGGTTATTACATCTAGGCCAGAGGAGAATAATTCAGAAGGAGGGTCTTTGCTTACCATAGCTTTTCAAATCCTAACTAGCAACTCTCCAACAGCAAAACTTTCTCTGGAATCTGTAGAGTCAGTTAGTTCCTTAATATCATGTACATTGCAGAAGATAAAAGCAAGTTTGAATTGCGAAGATGGATAATTGACTACAGACTCTTAATCGAGACAATTATGAAAAGGGTTTTGTTAGCTTAGTAAGTTTCTTCATTCTTTTGACAGTTTGCTGTATAGTCTTGCTGATATACACTTTGCCCCTTCAGGGATCTTTCTCCAGGAATGTTATAAAGTATAATGCTGTGGGTTTGTTGTTTATATGCCTTTTGAGTGCATTTTCTTACAATATGATCACTATTTAGCGTACGCATGCTCGATTTTTTTGGTAAAATACAAATACTAACAGAATTGAGAGAGATAAATTGTTACCTCCAGAGTTGTACATTGTTATCAAGAAAACAGAAAGATCATAGGTTAAGCTTCAAGATAATTTGGGCAACAACTGTCATTTCCACCACAAATTGCAGCAAGATGACATTCTTTGTCTCCTATAATTAACTTGACATGAATTTGGAAATTTCATCACTTAATGATCCTATCTTGGTATACATTCATAACATCCGGGATAATCTCATATCCTCCACAGTAACGGATGGACTCGAATTTAGCCAGAACATTAGGTAATATGTGCAGGGCAATGAATGGAAATATTGTCTCCAAGTGGCCGTTAATGGTATTTGGCATTGGAGAAATCTATCAAAATCACGTTATTGTGATATCTATTCTGTCAAGATTGGAGAGTTAAATGGGCGATTTCATAGACAACTATATATATCTACACATTTTGATTTCTGATTAATAACTTCTGCTTCTCATTTCCTTCCACCAAAAAACAAAAGACAATCTCATAACCTCACGACAAGTAGAAAAGCGATCACCATCCTTCAGGCCCTAAAGCTTCACCATAACTTTAATCTTCAGCTAAGCTAGGTCTAGAAAAAGAATCTCTTCTTCTGCCACTAAAGCCGCAGACTAAGCAAAGAGTATAAGGAAGCTGAACTTATGTTTGACTACACCAGCTTTACTATCTCAGGTAGCCTTACCTTCTTTAACAAGCTGAAATGTTCTTCAAGAAACACTGTCTATATACTACATCCTTTTTAAATCTATGATGAGTGATCCTAATTCCTAAACCCATCATTTCTAAAGGGAACAACTTTGCATTTGGCACAACACCTCCAAGTCAAAACCTACTAAACCATACCATAGTAACATAGGTACCGAGTTCAACACTCTACCCCTCATCTAATAATAATTTTCTTTTTTCCTCACATAAATTGTACTGTCATTCTTCCAGATATGTCAGTTTGGATCGAGTCTAGTCTGAGATTTCTAGTCTCAGACTAGAAATTGTACCAAAACCAGTATTACTAGATGATATTGCTAGAGGCTAGAGAGTTTCATATTCAGATTCAATCCAAAGAGAGTTTGAACCTAAGTCTAAGTTCTAAAACAGACCAAACCAGACTAGACCATCCAATTACAGCCTATGTAAGAACTCAAGTATAACAAGAACTAACTAAAACAAAAATATCATAAACATAGATAGATTCTCAAAGCATAATCCATCACATTACAATTTAAAATTCCATCACAAATAAACACAAAAAATTACAAATTAGTAAATTTTCAAAAGTACCAAACAAAAGAGGCTCCGGGCGATCTTAACTCTGCTGCTGAGACTCCAAAGGAAGATCAAGCTCCGGCGGCACAGTCTCAACAGCTTTACGAACATTACGACCAACAACCGGGATAGCAACAAAAGTCTTAGTCTTACTAATAGGTCGACTTTTTTCAAGCTGAACTAAATCACCAACTTTGAATTGATTTTCAGGATCGTGAGCTTGATACTTCTTCTTCTTCCTGACTCTACGTTTGTACTTCGGATGAGGCGCAAGGCGCGTGACTTCTACGGCTACAGTTTTGTCGTTCGTGGCGCAAACAACACGGCCTTGCATTGATCTCATAGCTTTAATTGTTGTTGGGAGGAAAGTGGACGGCGGAGAACGGTGGAGAGAGGGCATGGAAATGGGGGGAATTGGGGAAGAGACATGGATGAATTGGGATTTTAGAGTTAGGGATTTGAATTGGGGAAGAGGAAGTTGAAGGAGAGGAGAGCAGCTCAGAGACATTGTTTCTCTGGTTTGTATGAATCATCATGAGTGTGGATAAGAAGAAGAAGATGAGGGGTAAGGTATTCCGGGTCGGGTCGGGTTGTCTCGGTTAATTGGTTCAATTTTTCTAAGCCCATTGCAAACAAGGCCCAATGGTTTTCTTTATTATCTTTTGTGGAAAAGGTTTTTATTGATATTAAAAATCAAAAGTATTTTTACAATAGACATTTGGAAATAGAAATCAATATGTAATTATTAAAGGGGGGGAAATGTGTATGGTGAATTTGAATGTCTCAGTATCAAAATAACTATTTTGGTACAAAATAATTATTTTCAATTGTAGTCATGAGATTGAAATATTCGACAATCACAATGAAATCCGCATGGTGTAAATGGATTAGTACTCTGCATATTAACCGACTCACCAAACTTTCAAATGCATGTTCTAAGGGTGTATTTTATGGAGAAAATTTATCTTGATTCATTATCAACTTTAAAAATTGTACTTATATTAAGAGATGTAATACATTTAGATAAAAAAATATCAGTTCACCAATGAAAGAATTGCATCCATTAGTCTGGAATTTTCATATGCACAACTTACCCACATTCTCCCACACAATTTTTTTTTTTACTTTCATTCACCCATCTCCTTTCACATAATTACTTTATCAATTATCGAGAATCAATGACGTATTTAGGGTGGGGCTTCTTGCCTCCAAAAATTTCTAAAATTGTAATTTTTTCCATTATTTTTTTTTTGAAATTTTAAGAATAGTATTAAGAAAATTATCTCTCACACTCTCAAAAAATATGTAAAATTTAGTTCTCGTATCTAATTTCGTTATCGAAAAGGAAAAAAAATGGAAAAAGGAAAAAAGAAACTAGACAATGTACAAAAACAAAATGGGAGTATTGCTTGCTTGCAGTCCTCCAATAAGCTCGAAGAGGATAGGCTTATCCAGCTGAAATCAACTTGGGACCTCTTAAATGGGATCCCCATATCTCTTCAAAGAACCCAAATTCGCCATGTGTCATCTAAAGATCTTTTGCAAAAACCCAAAAGTTTCCACATTTAATCAAAATTCCAACTTGGAAATCTTAGTAGTTTTTTTTCTCCAGTTGGAACACAATAGCCATGGCATCTCTTGCAACCTTTGCTGCTGTCCAGCCATCATCTACTGTGAAAGGCCTTGCTGGTGGTAGCTCCATTTCAGGAACCAAGCTCCACATCAAGCCCTCTTCCCTTGGTCTCAAGCCCACAAAAGCCAGGTACAAAATGGAATTTCTGAACTACCCATGACTACATTTGTTTTCTTAAAAACTTTATAAATTAGAGGAGTATCGAACCCGAAACTTATTTTTGCTTAAATGTTCATTTCTTGAATTAGTTTGAGGTATATGTTAATATAGGACTGGCCCTGTTGTTGCTAAGTATGGTGACAAAAGTGTGTACTTTGATTTGGAAGATTTGGGCAACACCACTGGTCAGTGGGATTTGTATGGCTCAGATGCCCCTTCACCATACAACTCCCTCCAGGTACATTTTTACTTTGGGAGCTCTAAAAATCTGATTTGTCAATTATTTGGTTCAAATTGTCTGAATTTTGGGACTTTCTTGAAGAAAGTTATGATCTTTAAGGTTCTAGTTTTTTTCAATTATATGGTTTGATTTGTCTTAATTTGGGATTTTTCTTGAAAGTAATGATCTTTAAGGTTCTTGTTCATCAATAATTTTGTTCATTCTTGCAGAGCAAGTTCTTTGAGACATTTGCAGCTCCTTTCACCAAGAGAGGGCTATTGCTCAAGTTTTTGATTATTGGAGGTGGATCATTGCTTGCTTATGTAAGTTCATCAGCATCACCAGATTATCTACCAATCAAAAAGGGACCTCAACTTCCACCAAAGGTTGGGCCAAGGGGCAAAATCTAATTCTCAAATCTTTTACTTTGTCTGAAGTAGCTGTTCTACAGCTTTGTAAGTATATCTGAAGCCTACTTTGTGAAATTCTGGAAAAGGATCACATTATTGATTAATGGAGCATTGTTTCTGGATTCTTTTGTTTTAGCCATTTTGATTGAATTTTATTCTATTATTTGCATTTGATTGGCAATATTCACGTGACTTCGAATCAGATCAAGAATAGTATCTTCCTGAAAAAAGAAAAAAGATCTCTGTAATGCTATAATTTAGCTGTATATAAAAAGGATTATAGTTAATCTTGAGGATGACAACTCTACAATTTTAATAACCGAACTCAAACATATAACAGAAATATTACAAATCCAAAAACTATAAAAAATTTAACCAACTGATCTCTTCTTCTATGTAGCAAATCATAACCAATGTGCCTTCAAAGTTAGAAGCTCTAGTGGGTTTTCCATATTTACAAAATAAAACTTATGGAATCCTATTGATATTCAAGGCCATGTGTCGCTCTTAGTGATATCTGTAGGTCAGTTATTTTGCCTCTACTGTAAGTTAATCTGGCATATGTATCATCAACAATGGTCAGTGGCGCGCTGTTGGACTTCTACAACCACCTAAGGTCTCTAGTCTCTCTAGGTAGGAAATCTTTTTGTTGGTCGCGATATTTGATGGTTTGTTCAAGACCTTTGAGTCACTATCTTTTGGCGAGTCTTCCGTTGTTTCTTTCTTTTGATCCGTCTCTCCTTCCCCTAGTGTCCATCCCATGAAGTCTGATAGTGTCATTGAAGTCGGTGTTTCTGATGAAGTTATCTTCTCTATTTCTTCTTTAACACTGGTAAATTTCTCTAAAGAGGGAACTGGTGAGGAATCCTTCGAAAACCTCTTCACTTCTCCGGCAGATGGATTTCGTGCTACTGAATCGGCATGGAGAACATCTTCTATCCGTGACATGACTGTGAACGCCAAACTCTCTATTATTCTTGAATAGCTTTCCAAAATAGCTTGCCCCACGTCCTGTAAGACCAAGAAAGTGCATAGCTTTAAATTTCGGTGAATGTCAAAGAAATATATGAAATTGTATAAACGATAAAAGATTAGAGCCACATGAAAATGTATTAGGTGGGGGCGCTTCTTACTCGATTGTATTGGATTTTGCTAATGTCTAATGCAGACTGAGGAATTCCAGGGAATCGGTGCTTGATAATTAGTAGTATAGTCTCGGCTCTCTCCTCGAATAGTTCTCTTTTCTCTAGACTCACACCACTAACACCGGAACTCCATGATGATTTCCCATCTTTTGCCGTCATCTTCCTTCTCCATATCACTATAGACGCCTCAATTCTGTTCTTGAGGTCCAAAATTTTGTGTTCTGATGAAAGGTCCATTGATGAAAGAAAATAGTCGGGGTCAAAGTATTCATCTGTAATACTCTTGTAGATTGAATCTCCGAGGCTTGCTCTCCCGTTCTACCATAGAAAGAGAAGGGAAATATCAGCTAGAAACCTATAAAACAGCTCTTACTAGAGTAAGATAAGTGATTAAAATTTTAAAAAACCATCCAAACTTTCCTAATACCTTAGGAAGGGAATCTATATAGTCGTCGGGTATTTGCATCTCTAAAAGAACTTGAGCATTTATAGCCATTGCAGCTTTGAGTACTTGATTTACAGAATCCTTCTGAAACTGCAACCATTTCTTGGTAACATCAGACAAGCCATTTTGGGGAACCTTAGGAGTAGGAATCCACCATTTGTCGTCTTTCCTGCCATTCCCCTTCTTTTCATCGCCATCTTTCGAGGAAACATAGGAGAACTCATTTTGTTCCTTAAAGTTATCTAAGCAATCCTGCAAGTTACAAAAAAAATGAGTCTAGTTTCCAAATTCTGAGGAAGTTAAAAAATACAATTGTAAGAAACTATGTTGTCTCACAATAAGCATTGCGTCTAGCTTGCGCAGGGCAGGGATATTCATAAGAAGATCGGTTCTCTGCCTCTTTGACATAACCTGATAAAGAAAACAAATCTTATTACTATTTATAAATTACCTTGTAGACATAGGGAGAACGAGAAGAGAGATTTTACCTCCATGTTGGTTCCATCTTTAGATTTTTGTTTAACAGCAACCATTTCAACAATGTGATCTGTGACTGATAAAAGCCAATCAATTTCCTTTCTCCATCTTTCTCTCATTTCTGGTGACATAGGCTCTAATCGCTTTTGTTCTCCAAAGACGGAAGCTGCAGTCATTTGAAGTGAAATACAGAATCAATATAATAAAGAACAACATTTTGAAAACCAAGATTTCCACATTCATCATTACAAGTTTGTACCTGCTAGATTTGTAATTGCATTTGAGAGTGCCAGAGCCGACGAAACTCCCTTTCCACCACCTGACATATCCTCACCAAGCAGCAACTTTGCAAACTTCTCCTTCATCACTTCCATATCTAAAACATCACAAAACAAGAAACCCCATCAAACAAAGGACCAAGAAAAATCATCCTAAGCTCCCATGTGGGGCATGCCCTTTAAGGCCTAATTAGAGGGAAAGTATATACCGTTCAGACTTCTTATAGATACCCCACGTGGTATACAGAATCACATTACGCAGTATCCCAAATCGATACTATGGCCAAAGCTTATATCCAATTAAAATGCCATGATCTGCAATTTCACTGATTCAAAAAAAAAAGAAAAGAAAACATGCCTGATGGTTTCTTGGAACGAGGGCTGGGGCAACCGGAATCATGGGAGAGCCTTGATTTAACATCATTACGATTAAGAACAGAGCCAATGGCTCTAGGCTTTTCCGTGGTAGAATGATGATCAACATTTGGAGGAGCGGAAAACCAGCTTCTGGGAGTTGGTGTATCCTCCTGATCACCTGGAGAAATGGGATCCATAATAGTAGTACTATCAAGAATCATGCTTTCTGCATTATCATTATTATTCTCTTGCATTCCTTTGAATTGAAATCAAAGATGACTCCGGTGATTACTTTCTTGTTCTTCCTGGATTGCACGGAACAGGGAAAGGAAGAACAAGAAAAGAAATCAAATTCAAGGCCTTTTTTTATTGTTGAAAAAAGAAGGGAAAAAAACAAGAATGATGGGGAAAATGGAAGAAAAATAGATATTGAATAGGGTGATTCTTGTTGATTTGTTTCGGATGAAAGAATGTTAGAAAGAACGTGGGGTGCATGTTGTTTTTGTTCTCAAAGAGTGAATTGGAAAGAAAGGTTAGAGATTCAATTCATAGTCCACGCAAGAAGGGAGAAAAATTATTTTATTTTATTTTTAAGAAATCTTTTTTTTTTTTGGTAAATAAAAATTAGCCATTAATTAGAAACTTAAATTAAAGGTAATACATGTTTTTCTTACATCCATAATTTCTTTTAAATAGCACTTATGGGAGAAAGGGCACTTCAATGGACCTTATGTAGATACTAGAAATTAATAATAAAAATAAAATCCGCTTGTTGCGTAATATGTTTTCCAGTAATTAATAGCACAATATCAAAATGTAAATG
>JAOWBF010000039.1:15508951-15524095 GCA_028566175.1 Vinca major
CTCCCAGAATGTCACGGAAACAGATGAATTGATGCCAACTCTACGTAATAATAAAAATACTTATAAGTATAATGCAATTATTTTTTAAATAATAATTAAAAAATTGGTCTATTCGGTATTTCGATAATTTGGTTACTAAAACTTAAAAACCGAATACAAATCCGAATTATTTTGACTTTTTTCAAAACCTAACCAAAATACCAAATAAACGAGTCATATAGTAAAATTTAGTTCGGTTCGGTTCGGTAGTTGAGTTTAACCGAATAGTGAACACCTTAGTTATTAGTAGCTCTAACTCGCTGTTAGATAAGGGCTCAATGATTTGGTTAGCAAACAGTAATAAGTAATTGAGATGGATCCTATTAAAATAAAAATTTACTTATAAAACAGAAAAATAAAAACTTTATATATGTATATAGAGTTTTTCGCTCTCATTAAAATTAATTTAGGGAAAAAAACTATTAAATGAATAAATAAATTAGTTTAAGAAAGAAATTTGGAGAAGTCTATTTTGTTCTCATTACCCTTTGACATCGGAACCCCATACCCGGTATATTCTCTCACTTTCTTACTATTTTTTCGATCGGCTTCTTACTTTACTATTAGGGATGACAATGGGGCAGATGGGAGCTTGTATCTCAAATACCAATCCCGTCCCGCCCTCTTGAACTGTTGCCCCGTGCCGCGCCCTGCCCCAGACAAAAAAATTACACTCCGTGCCCCGCCCCATCCTACTTTTAAAAAAAAAAAATCATTAATTTCACACGATTTTCATTGTCTTCCAAAATCATCAAATCCAACATTCAAAGATGTTTAGTAACCAATACGGTACAGATGTGACGACATGGTCACCAGCAGGGAAACTATTTCAGGTAGAATATGCCATGGAAGCCGTAAAGCAAGGTTCCGCCGCCATTGGACTGAGATCGAAGACTCGTGTGGTTTCAGCTTCTGTTAATAAGTCCAATTCCGAGCTTTCTTCATCTTCATCTCCTGCAACAAAAATTCAATTTCAAAGCCGGAGAAGATATGAAGAAACTCAATTGTGAGTCGGAGGGACTCGGCGGCGTGAGAAGTTGAAGGAGGCTGAGAGAATGATGGAATTTAGGAAGGGACGGGCTGTGGGTAGTATGATGATTTTTTAATTGGGCTAGGTCTAGGTGGGGCTTCAAGTATTTGGGCCTAATAATACCAAAAAATAATAATATTATTATATAGGCGGAGCGGGGCGGACACAAATACCATGCTCCGATCTGCCTCGTTCTCTATTCGGGGCGGGACGGGTCTGCCCCAAAAGACGTTGGGACAGGGCGGGGCGACGAGTCACGGGTCAACTTGCCATCCCTACTTACTATGCTTGCTCAATGCATATACGGGTGTGCCACTATTCAGTTAAACTGAAATACGAATCAAATAAGATAATATTTTGTTATATGATTCAGTTTATTGGTTCACTTTTAAAAATGTCAAAATAATTTTATTTGACATTCCTTTTTAATTTTTAAAAATTGAATTCCCGAAATATTAAATAGACAATTTTTTTTTATTCAAAATAATTTATAGTATATTAATTTGTATTAATAATATTATTTAGAGTTGTATTTTTATTATTTATTTTTAGTTTTTTTTAAATTTTACTTGTGCATTATAATTTATTTTTTGTCTAATTTTTATTAAGTTGAACTCCCAAATAAAAACAATGAAAGGTTAGTATAAGCCAAACCGAACCATACTGAAATAATTTTGATATTCAACTTCATACAATTTTCAATCAGATCGATTTTCATAAAATATTACAAAACCGAACTGAATATCAAAATTTTGTTTCGAAAATCGAACATAATCCCGAATGTACACCCCTAACTGTCAACTCCAAATTATTCATATTTACATAAAAAAAACTAAATATATATTATTACACATTACTATTACATGACTTTATTTTCTACATTATTCACCAAAAAAAGACTTTATTTTCTACATCAATAACGAACTATCTTTGAAGAAACTGTAGAATTATTGGATTTGATCTTCTCCATTTTTTGATTTCTTCCACTGATTAATCAAACTCGATCATCTTCATTATCTGAGGTTAGTTTTTTTTTCCAGAAATTTCTACTATTGATGCATTATTCCCGCGAATTTTTGTATTTTTTTTGGATGTCTGAGCTGATTTCTAACATTTCAGTCGTTCGTATTGTTTGTTTGGATGCCGAAAATGTTGTTTTTGAACTCGGAAAGTGTATATGAATTGGATAATGAAATTGTTATGCTTCGAAATGTTTGTATTTATGTGATTTTTACGATCTGAATTTATGATTTTTGTGTTGTTTTAGGCTTTCTGAGCTGATATATTTCATTAGTTCTTATTGTTAATTTTGATGCTGAAAATGTTGTTTTTCAGAAGTGTATATAAATACAGTAAGGAAATCGATATGCTTCGGAATAGTGTGTATTTTTCTGTGATTTTTACGAACTGAATTTGTGATTGTATATTTATCTCGTTGTTTTATGTTGTTACAATGAACTTATGTTTGCATGTTATATTTCTGCGTTTTTCTATCTATAATTTAAAGCTATAAAGTCGGTAACATCTAAAAGCTTATCTAAGAATGAGTATATATGGAGAAATGTGAATTGTAGCTTGATTATTTGATGGAAGGAGATGAGGATGTTAGGTGATTAAGATGAATTTTGAAAATGATATCTAGGTTTAAACTCTATAGCAAGTCAATTCTAAGAAAATTAGGTGAAAAGATTTCCGTCTTAAATTGAGCTACAACTATTTTTACTTTCTTCCCCTGCTGGATTGGAATATTAAATCAACTTCTTGAGTTTTCAAGTTGTGGGTGTTAAGAAGTTGTACATCACTAGGTGTAATGAGATGAGATAATTCTAAAATACAGTGACCTACTGAATTCAACTTAACAGTTTTTTTCTCCAGGTATTAAAGAGAATAAATCTAACAGGCTCAAGCAAATAAATTCCAGTAGAGAATTTCGAATTTTCATTATAGAGATTGAACAAAAGAAGAAATAAAATTACTTATTTCCTGCTTGGAGGAAGAGAATCCGTTGTTACAGAACCGGTTGTGAAAGAAGGCAGTTATACTGACTTAGCTCTTTTAAGGACAACTTCCCCTTGCTAATGTACGAGTAGGAGACTAGAAGAAAGATGTCTACAATCAGATGCTATAGGAACTGAACTACCAATATGTATATCAGTATGAAAGGGGTCCCCTAATGCCCATATTAGCGAAATCTTACTCAATAGGAACTGTACTTAGACTTGCCTCTATGGGTTCCCCCTGTATGGCTTGTCTTTCTAGTGAACGGAGAGAGCTCGCTCTAATCTAAATTCTAAATAAAGACTCACATACTTCATTCTTAATTGAATGTACGATCTTGGATGCCCAGAATCCACGATAAGAAATGTCCCTTAGACTCTTAAGATAGCTTTTCCTGGAGTATTTGCAGTTCTGCAGATGAGAAATTTAGTAATTATATAGAAGAATGCCACCTGGAGTCTGATCGGAGCTTACACGTGTAGGATAGCTGAATTAACAATTTCTGGGTAGCAAAGTCAAATAGAATGTAGCAAAGTCAATTTCTGATCGGACCGTGAGGATTAAAATGTGACGAGGAACTTAATTCAGGACGGCTAGGGAAAGGTTTCAAGTATAAATGAGAAACGTTAAAGAAAATAATCCCTTTCCTTTTCTTTATGTCTCTATCTGGTCCAGCTATCTCACTGATGCTGCAGCCCTTCAGAATGAGCTATGAGTTGCACATTGTGCTTTCTTGGGGATTTAATTGTTGAAATATCACTTTATTGCTAGGGGATCTCATAGTTAGGCACACGGAAATGAGTACAAGTTTTATAATTCGCCCAGATATATAAGAAATATTTAGGCCACAAATAGCTCAAATCTTTCTAGTCTCAGTTTTGCTTCAAATTTGTCCTCGTATGATATATGATTTCAAGAGATACTAGCCCCTTTCTTAGTTTTCAGCAACTACTACATATTTTTTTTCTTTATTATTTTTTTCTTTTTTTATATAAAAACACAAAGAATAAAAACAAAATGCAGGCAACTGTCGCAGAGAGTTACGAAGTGATATTAATGTACCTTTAATAAACAAGTTTGATAACACAGAGCTAAAGCAGGGAGGAATGCAATACAAGTACAGTTCAACAGAACTGGCATAGTAAACAAAAGTTAATCATAATTTGTCGTAACAATATAACTTTTGAGTCTTTTCCTTTCAGCTGCGTGTAATAGAATCATATAATGATTTTTCTATGGTTGTTAAGTTCTATTTCTGAACTAAGTCTTGCAGGATTAACAGTCTGATGTGGTAGTTCAATTTTAATACTAAACTAAATCTTGCAAAATCAACAGGCTGCTGCAGTTTCTTACTTTGACTGTATGCAAAAGAAAAAGGCATTTCTTTCATAATGGCTTCAAGAGCAATATTACGGAGGAAAAAGTACCTCCATGAGTCCCTTAGTCAGCCCTATTGCTTGATTCGAGGGTTTTCCAGTTTTGAGCATGGGGGTTCATCAATCCCTCATTCAGGAAATTGGACACGGGGTGCAACTCATTCATTTTCAAGTGTAGATCAGAGGGACGAAGGAGATTCACATCCTCTAACCAAATCCTCGATACATACAATTTCAGCAAGAGAATTTCTTAAGCATGGTTCTTTCAACCTACCAAGTTTGGGTTGCAGATTTGGAACATCAGGGTCTCTTTCACCTTTAGGAGTTAGGTGGATGAAAGAATTTGCACGGTATTCTTCAACAGCTGCAGCTGGTAAACCTGAACTGCGTGGTGGTGATGATAAGCATGAAGAACCAACTGTTAAGCAAAAGAAGGAAGCCTCACCAGAAGAATGTGACCAAGCAGTTGAGGGTTTGAGCACTGCCAAAGCCAAAGCCAAAGCCAAACAGCTGGAAGATAGCCAAAAGGATGAAAAATCTATAATAAAGAGATTGTGGGCAATGCTTTTAGGGATTGGCCCTGCTTTAAAAGCTGTTGCTTCCATGAGCAGGTTAAATATTAATTATCTTTACTTCCTCCGTTTTCACAAAAAGGAAAAAGGCAACAAAATAAAGATGAAAGAAACGTTTATTGTCCGCCTGTTCATTTTTTCTTTCACTTAATCCAGAGAGGACTGGGCAAAGAAGCTGGGGCACTGGAAGGATGAATTCAAGTCAATGATGCAACACTACTGGCTGGGTTTAAAGCTTCTTTGGGCTGATACTAGGATAAGCTTGAAGCTGCTGCATAAGCTTGCTAATGGGAAGAGTCTTTCAAGAAGAGAGAGACAGCAACTTACACGCACAACAGCAGATATTTTTAGGCTGGTTCCTGTTGCGGTTTTTCTTATAGTTCCATTCATGGAGTTCTTGTTGCCAGTATTCCTGAAATTGTTTCCCAATATGCTGCCATCAACTTTCCAGGACAAGATGAAAGAACAGGTAAAAACTTATAATTGTTACTATGTTGTTCCCAATTTTTTCTGCTCTTATTTGATCTGTATTCCCCAATATGGCTTCGGCCTTGTCCATTGACTGCAATGCAGTGCATATTTGAAACTTCTTGAATATGTTTGGAATTTAACCTCTTATAAATGAAAATATGTGACCAAAGTGACAACTTATTGCTGCTTCGGGGCTGAAATATGTACACGTGAAATTTCTCAATACTTTTTTTGGATTGTAACCTCTCTTATGGATAACTAACAGCCCATTGACTGAATCAACTAAAATATATTCTCATATCAGTACATTCTTTTGACTCAATTTGGTTTTGATGCTTCAGGAGGCTCTAAAAAGAAGATTGAATGCCAGGATAGAATATGCAAAGTTTCTTCAAGAGACTGTAAAAGAAATGGCAAATGAAGTAAAGGACTCACGAAGTGGAGAAATAAAGCAAACAGCTGAAGATCTTGATGAATTTATGAATAAGGTAACAGTATCTCTTTAATTTTTCTTTGTTCACTCCGATTTGTCGCTTGCCTAATTGGGCTAGTCCATTTGAAGACAATCTATGAATCGTTGTTCATAGTTGTTTTTCCCTTTTTATTTTAAATCTCTATTAGCATTATACTTTCCTTGCAATTGGTCAGGTTAGAAGGGGTTCTCGGGTGTCTAATGAAGAAATTTTGGGCTTTGCTAAGTTGTTCAATGATGAGTTAACTCTGGATAACATCAGCAGGTTAATTCTGTTGTCAATTTCAGCTTTGATAGTTAGATGTAGGATTTTCCGTTACTTATAATGTCATCACAAAATGCAGACCTCGGTTGGTGAACATGTGCAAATATATGGGTATCAACCCTTTTGGTACAGATGCATATCTACGTCACATGCTCCGAAGGAGACTTCAAAAGTGAGTAAAATGGCATTTGTTCAGAATACATCTTGTATTTATGTGTTTCAATTTCTATCTGGTTGGATTTCCTAAAGATTTTGCTTGCAAAAATTCAAAGCAATATTTCCCCTCATGTGCATGGTAATCAATTTCAACTAGTAAATATATATTTTCCGTCAAGGATTTAATGCGGGGAGCAAGGCCTTCGATTCATATCAGAGGAAAAGCCAATTGGAAACCTAGTTTAGGGGAGAATTTAGCAAACTCTTAAGTTCTTAAAGTAGAACACAAAGCGAAGGCTATTTCATGTTAATGTGAAAGATATAAACGGCTTTTACAATTCTGAATGGCGTAGTTATATAGAGACTAAGGGTTCTTGTTACTTAAGAAAGTAGCTAATATGGAAACTAAATTATGCTGGATCCTCAATTCTAATAAACGGAAACATTGGTCCTCCAAGTTACGGTAACTTCCTAAAAGGATTTATCCTCTAGCTCTCCTGCTTCAGATCTTGATTTTCGATGCTGAGAATTCGAAACAGTATACTGTTATTGTTAACAAAAGTAGCACCTTTTCATAAGAAAGCATTGAATTTTGTTTGAGAAAAATCCAAGAAATTTTCGCCTTAATCTGCATGACAATGGATTTAAAAAGTAATAAAAAAATTTTCTGTTCAGGACTTTTGAATGCTCAATCCTGAGAATTAGAAACAATAAGTTGTTTGTGTTGACATAAGTAGCAGCCTTTTATTAGACAGCTTTAAAGTGTGCATCCTAACAGTTAATTGCTGAAATGTCCTTTTCTCAAGGACAATATCTTGTAAATCTTGAAGATTCTGTAATCTTGGGTGGTTATGTTAGAGTTCTTGATAATTGTGATCATTATTGCTGAAAATAAAGATGTCAAAGGTTCAAGTAAGGGACTGTTTCCAACTATTTGAGTGCAAAGAGGAATTATGGTTTTTGAAACATTGACAAGATCACAAAATAACCCTTAAAGGCTTCAAAGCTTGGGAATTTCTCTAGAACATGGTTACAAGTTGTTAGAAGGTATCTCTATTGTATGAATGATGGATCGGTATAGAATAGAATATACTCTCAACTTCATAAACTACCAGTCATTCCATCCACGAGAATATTTTCTCTCTTTGTAGTTCTAAACATCTGGCCAACTTGTCAGGAGGGAACCCAATTGTTTTATGGCATATACAAAGTGTTGCATCTACATGAGTGTTCTTGAAGACCATTTAGAAGTAACGGATTAAATCCACCTTTCAGTTATTCTTCAATGCAACGTCCTCAAATCTGGCTATTAGTTTTTTTACGCTACACTTACTTAGAACACATCTCCATTCTGCTTCTCTGACTTTTCATTTTTTCTTAGCACTCATACCTTGTCAAATGTTCTCAAGCCAAGGCAGTAACTTAGTTGGTAAAACACTCCTTACCGGATCGAGAGGTCTCGGGTGCAATGCTCAGTGGGCGCATGCCCACCCCCTTCCCCTTTCCCCTTCCTCCACCCCCAATTTATTTATTTGTTATTTTGTTTATTTTTTAAAAAAGAAGATGTTCTGCCCCATTTACCTGGCTATTTCATCTTTACATAATGTGCGTCTTGTGTCTTGTGTGAACTTTTATTGTGAATATGCAGAGTTTCATGCAATTATTAGAGATACAAGAAAAATAAATTAAAAGGTCTCTCATTTTATTATTCCAACAAACCAACATTGTTCAGGGTTTTGTTTTACTTTTCATTATGAATTTATTCCTTATTGGTTCCATCATAAATCATATGCTGCATTCTCTCGCATGATCAGTTTACCTGCAACCTGCTAATGGAGAAATGAAAGATCTGACCATTGAGTGCATGCTCATTTATATTAGGACGTTAGTTGATCAGGATCTTCTGTACGTTTTTTATGATCCTTGACCCTAAGCATATTTTTGGTCTTGGGAAATGATGAAGATCTCTATTTTCTTATTTATTTATTTATTTTTGCATAGCATGCTTAAAGAAAATTTCTTTGCCATTGTTTCTGTGGAGGGAAATACGGAAAAGTGGAGACACGTAAAAACTATCCTAAATTTCCATGCAATACAAATTCGACCATCATAAATAGTATTACACTGTTTTACTAGGATCAAGGAGGATGATAAGATGATTCAAGCTGAGGGAGTGGACACCCTCTCAGAGGAGGAACTCCGTCAAGCATGTAGAGAGCGAGGCCTGCTAGGACTGCTTTCGGTTGATGAAATGCGACAGCAGGTTCTTTTTTGTTTCCTTCTAACGTTCACAGAAATTTGCATTTCTAGAAATCATAATAAAAATCTTTGCTGCTAGAAAACTAAGCTAGCAATAGGCACTCACCTTTTAATACAGAGCTCTATCCTACCGGTTGAGACTGCAGTAAAAATATTACTATATTTCATGATTGGCTAGGTCTCCCTAGATTCACTGATTCAAAGAGAGATGGACAAAAGAGCTCCTACCGGAAAATCCTTTCACTTGTTTTCGTTAGGACATAACCAATGCCTTTGCTTCTTTTTGCTCTATCTGGGGCCATGCCCTCCATCTCGCCAAAAGCAATCATATCCTTTTCTGTTATTCCCTGCCAGTACTTTTTTTCTCCTTGCATACAAAGCTTTGACTTATTTATGATATCAACTCTTTAATTGGCGATTCGTGATCATCTCCAGTTATGAAAGTTAAAGATTAACCGCTACTGTTCTTTTTGGGCATTGTGACCGGATGTTGTAGGGGGTAACACATATCCTTGAAATTAATAATTAATTAATAGGCCGCATGATTTGAAATTTAGGAAATGATCATTTGAATTTCAATGGCATTCACATGGTGCTTTATCCTCTAATATCATCTGTTATGATGTTAGATACAACTGCGGCATTCTTTCTGCTGCTTATTAATGTAGTCTTTCCTATATTATGATGATATGGTAAGTGTAAAATATACAAGGAGGTTGAATGGATAATTATAGTTCGAACAAAAGATAGGGGCAAGGCGTGTTCAGATTGGTTGAAATCTGCCAACCCACCTTTTGGCAGAGCTTCCCAAATCTTGGATAGTCTACCTGTCATACAATTTTGATGCTACATTTCTAGGTGGTTAATCCATTCCTATCCATTCGGGATGTCTATTTGAATGTGTATATTAACGAATAAAATTTCTACTTTCTGCAGCTACGGGATTGGTTGGACTTATCTCTCAACCATTCTGTACCGTCCTCTCTGTTAATTCTTTCCAGGTAATCTTATTCTGAATTATTAATATGTATTTGAAATTCTCAGAGATCACTGAAATAATTTTATTGTCCTTCTGTTGCCTCATTCAGAGCCTTTAGTGTATCCGGCAAAGTGAAGCCAGAGGAAGCAGTTCAAGCTACACTTTCCTCCCTGCCTGATGAAGTGGTGGATACAGTTGGAGTTACAGCTTTGCCGTCAGAAGATTCAGTTGCTGAAAGGAGGAGAAAACTGGAGTTCCTCAAAATGCAAGAAGAGTTAATCAAGGTCATATGTTTACACCTCTTCTTGTATGTTGAAAGCTACAGAACTGTAAGTATTAAATATAGGGACCAACAAAGGGAAAGAGAAACTATATCAGTGATTGAAGATTAAAAAGATCACTACACAAGTAACTATCCTAAATAGGTATAGTATGCTATTTTGAATAAGGAATGCTTAAATTTGTTAGCGTAATGCCATTGTTGATAAAATTCATACTTGCTACAGTATCTTTGTTAAACACTGACATATCCTTTTTATCTCTTAGTTTTCTGCTATACTCTAGCATCTTGATGCTTGGTTTCCTCAAGTACTCCAAAGGATAAGCTATAGAGTAGACTTCTGCTTTATTCTTACTTAGCTTGGCAGTTCATGTTGTATGTTTATGCTACTTGGTTTTTGCATCAAGTCCAGGCGCCAACTTCTTCTACCTTCCTTCTCTTGAAATAGAAATAAAGAAACCAGAAACCAGAAATAGTTCTGATTGTTGCATGGGAGTAAAGATGGAAACGTAATTAAAAAAAAGAACTTTTATGGGGCCATGCTGAATGTAATGGCAACTGGTAACAATAACTTTTATGGAGTAATCTATACATCCAAAATCAGATACTTCCCTTTGTAGGATGTTTCCTGTGGATAACACTTTTGTATGTGCTTCCACGGGTGCGAACATAAGTATCATGTATTCATATCTTCCTTTCTAGTTTCTACTATGGTTTTGAACTAGTATTGAACAGGAGGAGGAAGAGAAGGAGGAAGAGGAACAAGCTAGGAAGAAGGAATCTATTGAAAAGCAGAAGGATGTGGCCTTGGAAGAGATGACTGTTCCAACAGCCAAAGAAGCAGAAAAGGCAAAAGCAAAGATTATGGATAAACAAGAACAACTCTGTGAACTAAGTAAAGCATTGGCAGTTTTAGCATCAGCATCTGTAAGGACTGCATGTGATAGTTTTCTCTAGTTTATCTACTGCATTATCTAAATAACTAAAGTTTAACCTGCTTTTGCCACTTTCAGTCTGTGAGCAGGGAACGTGAAGAGTTTCTGAGGCTTGTGAACAAGGAGGTACTAAGTCCATGTCCATTACTACACGCATGTAATTCCAGGAATGTACGCAAAATTTAAGCTACCCAAGTTTACTTTTAGATGGGTCTTGCGGATACCAGTGCGGAGGATGTTCGGAAATTTTTTTACAAAATATTCGGCTGAAGGAATTCTACTCTGTTAATTATTTTTCTCTTGAACCTCCTGCAGGTCTCTTTTTTATTTCTAAGTTGGAACTTGAAAGGAAAAAAAACCATTCCTTTTATGAGATTTTTGCTTCTTGTCTTGGTTATCAATCTAGATATACTCGGTGAATTTTGTAACCGTACTCTGTTCTTGAAAGATACCTCTTATGTCTTAGTTCTCCTTTTTGATTGATGTATTTAGCTATCTACATATTCAGAAGATTTTTCTATCACATTTCCTGTTTGGCATCTTTGTAATACTTCTTTTCTTGCTAATTTGTCATTCACAGATAGAATTGTACAATAACATGGTGGATAAAGAGGGAACAGATGCTGAAGAAGAAGCAAGGAAGGCATACAGGGCGGCAAGGGTGGACAGTGATCAAGCTGTAGAGAGGGTTTTAGGTGATAAAGTTTCGTCTGCACTTAGAGATAGGGTGAGGATACTTTTTAGGACTTTTTATTGAAGTGCCATGTCTGATATGCCTTGATCTCTGGCTAACCTGTCGTTATTATTGAAGCATTGCTGTATTTATTAATTACATATACTGATCTTTCCCATTTCAGGTGGATTCTATGCTACAAAAGCTTGAAAAAGAAATTGATGATGTCGACGCTACAATAGGTGACCGTTGGCGTTTGCTTGATAGGTATGAGAAATGGTGTCTGTTTAATTATCACAGCTGTTGAGTTTATGTGGCTTCCTACTTAAGTCCATAGTTTAATCCTTTGTACAACACACATCATATAATTCCTGACAATTACATTTTCTATGTTTAAATGTTTTTGATAAATTACCAAAGGCTAGTTTAACTTTAATCAATACGGAGATGTCTTGGCTGAAGGGGTTATCTGAATTGAGAATTGAGCGCTTCTTTGCTTAAATATTCTTATTTATATCAGTTTCACTATTTTAAATTTCAACACGTCCTTTGGTTTTAATTGAAGAGATTGCTCTTATATAGTCATATTTCATTTTTTTCAAGGATCACATAGTGAAAGTGTGAGCTCAAATTATGGCTAGGTTTCAATACCCTGTAGTTGACTTAACAGTGACCTCAGAAGAAAGATATTAATATATTTCTCTAGGCTCTTTAAAAGTATTTGTTTTGCATGATATTCTTCCTGCTATTATGCATAAATAATGGATGCAAGAGGTGAGAACAGATTCCACTTCTGCTATTCTGGCAAGCAGTTTTCTTGTTTGCAAGTGCTTCTTGCATATTCAATTTTGTTATAAAAGGAAGCTTCTGAGGAAGTCTCCTAGATCATCATCTATAAGTAAGAGTGATTAAAAAGATTCTTTTCTGCAAGAATCATTTCTTGAATCACTGGATAACATGGGTAGTTTATGATTAGTCTATTCATGCTTACACCAATTCTGTTGCCTCCCTATTAACTAGACGATTGTTATTGTCATGATAAATGAATCTAGAAGCATAGGTGATAGCTTAATTCCATATGGTGTGCTTTTCACTAATGTTTTTCCTACATATGCCTCATATCTTGGGTTTTGGCGAATATTGAACTCGTGTTAAAGAATTTATTTCTTCTCAATCTGAAGATTTTTGTGTTGTGTAAAATTTATTTCCCATGTTCATCATGTTTTATTCAATTTGGACCTCCTGTCCAATTGATATCTGGCCTTAATATTCAGGGATTATGATGGCAAAGTGACACCTGAGGAAGTAGCATCTGCAGCCATGTACCTCAAGGACACCTTGGGCAAAGAAGGGATTGAAGAACTTATCAGCAAACTTTCCAAAGATAAAGGTCGGTCATTTTACTTAATGTCCTTTTGTAGAATTATCACCTTGTGAGAATCTATACTCATCATACTGACTGCATTTTATGATTTGATCTCACAACATGTTATTCAAATTATACCCCAATGCATCCCAAATTGAATGTTCACATTTGATTTGGCATGAAATTTTAGGAAAATATTTGACAAGAATTTAGGAAAATGATAATCTTAGTCTTAGTCTTTATAGAGGTTGGCGGCGGGGGCTCACGTGTTAGTGGAATCATATCCCTTAGTTTACAGAGGTTATTTATGGAACTCTATGAGGAAAACTCATTTAGGAAAGATATTCATTTTGCAGCAATCCAAACTAGATATATGGATATCCAATTTAGGAGGGAGGGGGGAGTATTTGGAAAATCATGAAGATATGAAGTCCGTGCTAGAGAGTCTATGTTTCCTAGATACAAATTAGATGTCTCGTGTTATTCTTGCAAACAAAAGAGAAAAGAAACGGACATAGTTTTTTGTTGGTCTTGGCCAAGGAGTGTCCCCCACAAATACTGTTGGAGCTCTACAAAGCAACAAAAATAACATGACCCATTAAGTCCCCAGTTATTGGGGTATAAGCAGGGATAAACCTAACATTTTGGCAATAAATTTACAAAGTATCTGCTTCCAGAATACCACTGAAACAATGGATTGGAGACTGACCTAACCTCTGGCAATGAATGCACGAAGTGGCTCCTCACAGAATACCATTGAAACAGTAGTCCCCTATACCGTCATGTTGGCTAACAGAATAATGCCTTAAAATTAAAGCCAAAAGATATCAGAGAAGTCAGACTCAAGAAGCATTTTGATTTATATGCACATTATCATGCTTCTTTCATTCAGCATCCAGAGCATTTATGTGCACTTCTTCTTAAGAATAGACTCATATTTAAAATAAATAAAGAAGAGAAAATAAAAAAATAAGCTTATGTTTTCTCTAACTCTCGTCTCTATTCGTGTTTCAAGTTTACACGCACCAATTTTCCCTTCACCGACTACAAAATAGTGCGAAAAATATGAGTTATTTTTCTTTTTTATATACTTTTGTCTTTGGTTATATTTTAATGTCTTTGATTTTATTTTGGTTCTCACTACAACATAGCGGTGTAATAGTATATATGTTTTTGGGATTTACTGAACCCTGTATAATATAGAATAATATTTCACTGACGTACCCCCACTACCCCTAGGGTCCTAGCTCTGCCACAGCACGTATCTCAGATTAGTCAACTGCAAAAATAGTACAATTGAACACGCAAGGAAAAGCATACAGCAGTGTGAAAAATGAAAATTTTAACATAGGGTCAGCATGCACACTTACCACTCTTTAAGAAGGCCAGTTGAGTAAAGAAGCGAATGAACATCACCATGACCATGAGGTTTTGTCTGTTGGGAGAAATTAGACAAACAGGAAGGGCAAAACCAAGAAGATTAAATTTCAGAATGACAAAAGAAATGATTATCTCCTACGATGATATCCAAAGAGTATCCCGCTCCTACCGGATAGTAACATAAAGCTCTCAACGTCTACCTGGATTCTGTATTTATTTTGTGGGTCCAGGGCAAGATGAGCATCATTGTCAATCAAACATGCAACTTTCTCCTAGAATAAAGCCCAAAACAACCATGTATTAGCAAACTCTAGTAATGTGCAAATTCACCGAACATCACCATGAAGTATTTGCTCACCTGCTTCAGTAGCTTTACTTGTGTAGGTTTCATCCCAAAATAAGAATTCGACTCTAACAGATCCAAAGTGCGCTTATGTGTATCATCTGATGTCATTATAGCCAACGGAATCTCAACTTGGCAGCCACCTAAATTTAACAATTCAAACTCTTAGTGACCAGTAAAATGGGGCTCATCTCTTTGAAATGGAATCAATCTTCCTGAATGTGATGCTTAGATAGATTGTAGAATTTATTATAACCAGAGATTCATTATGATTAGTGGTTATAATGATTTAAGGTTGAGAGGAACTGCTCTGAAGGATTCTCAAAATTCTTCTTCTCTCTCTAGATTACTTTTCAAACTAGCATAATCTAACAAGGAAATCCAAAGAGCCTGCTTATTCCTAGGAATTGACCCATGTCTCAATCAGGAAAGAAGAAATATATTTTTGTCATTGTTACATTGAGGGTGCATCAAAGGTTCAGCACTTAGTCCTTTTCTGTTTACAATGGTTATGGATGAACTGACCCAGTGTATACAAGATCCAGTACCG